>CM067169.1:161593493-161633493 GCA_034093135.1 Erigeron breviscapus | reverse complement strand
GGACACCTAGGCTTATAAACCACCAACCAATCTCATACTTGGCCGATGTGGGATCATATCAATACCCCACCCTTTGAAGAGCCAACGTCCTCGTTGGTCACGGCTATGTTGGTCACGGTTGGCACCCTTCTCCTTGGGTCCAAGCCACCACTCCATAGGCCACCACTCCGAGCGTTGGAACCTCGAAAGGTAGGGCTGGCTCTGATACCAATTGATACGAACCCATCCCATAATAGGCTCGTATCATGCCATAAGCTAGGTGTAGAACTCACTCCCAAAAGCTAGCTCAAAGGAGGAGGGGACACCTAGGCTTATAAACCACCAACCAATCCCATACTTGGTCGATGTGGGATCATATCAAAGAATTTTTTTTTCAAAACCTTCAAAATAGCCTTGTGTGAACTTGTGAATAAATTTGTTCACGTTTTTGTTCACATGTGAACAAACGACTATATATAAGGTTTTGAAAAACGTTATGTTCTACAACATACATTTTTATGACGTTTCATATATGAATGAACTTTAAAAACATGGATCTAATACATAATTTAGGAGTTCTCACGGTTCTTACAAAAAAAGGGGTTCTTGAAACAGGTCCCTATATATATATATATATATATATATATAGGAAAAGGTTCATGTGAGAACCATTTGAATTGGAAGAACCATGAGAACTTTTATATTATAACTTGATGTTCATATGTGAATGATGTATGTGAACATATTTGTTATATATGAACTATCAAGTTATACTTATAATTCCTTATGTTCATATGTGAATAGTTCTCACATGAACCTTACCATATATATATATATATATATATATAATATATATATATATATATAGGAATTACGATGATCCGTACACCACCTTTTTATAGTCATACATCACCAAATGTGCTTTAGAATAATGTATTTTTAAATAATATTAAGCACGCTTGGTGATGTATGGTTAAAAAAATATGATAAATTGTCCACCGTGGTACTTGACCCCACAACCATAGGTAGATAGGTCATCAAACATACCACATAAGGATATATACATATATATATATACACACCTATACTACTTTATAAAATGAACTACCCCCTAAGACTTTAAGCACTTATTTATTCTCGAAATACCCCTCTAATTTGTTCTAATTTTTTATCCAATGCTTTTCTACCAAAACTAAGCTCAATCAATTCTCGGATCCAAATAAGAAATATTTATCAATAGATTTATTATTCTTTAAATCCGTATAAGAAAAACAAAAAAAGTTATTTATAATAATTACATTCAAATCTTTGAACTAAATGATATTCTCTTCTTCTTAACCAATAAATTCTTCACTATTTTAATGTCCGGGATCATTCTTCTATATGTAGCCATTTTATAGAATTAAGAATGCCATGACAATTTTAAAAAAGTAGGAAACTGCTACGTTCAACACCCAATGCCATTAATAGGATTGTGCTCTAGCAAGTTCTTAGTGATTTAGTTCATTTTTATTTTATTTTAATTAAATTTTTTTTTGATATCACGTAGTAAATATTTATTAAGCAACAGCCGCACTATACATATATACTACCTTCAAAAGCATTAAAGTTTAAAAATTGGATTATTATTAACTAATTCATATTGATATTATCTACTACTAGAAGAGTGCATATTACTATTGGGAAACCTGTATAAAAAATGTGGAACATTCCTAATCAAAACCTATTGCAAGTTTCAAATGAAGACTAATGATGATGTGGTAGCACACCTCCTGTGTTGACCGTTACAATTAGCGATGTTTTTTTTAGTTGATTGTATTGTTTTATCTTGTTTAGCTACGTGTTCTAATATATATGGTATGCCATATATTACTTGAATGTGACACTCAGTCACATTATTTGTACCCAAAACAGTGATGTTATGGGTGACGGCCTTTTACCAAAAAAAATAAAAAAACTATGTAAAAAATGTACACAATGAGTGACAATAACAATTCTATCCTACTCAAGTTGGAAGGAAGATGGAGGTATTAGAAATGCATCTAAAAGCTTGCTACACAAGTTACACGAATTGTATCACACTCCCTATCGGATGTGATTGATAAATTTCAAATTACAGATTTAAAACTGCAATACTTATATTTTTCAATAGTTGAGTAGAGTATGTCATTTTTTGCTGTTACAAATGCTTTTTTTTTACAGATAACAAATAGTCCTATGATCATTTGATGTTTAATAGCATAATTAATCAATTTTTGTTTGACTGCTGTACTTGATAAATAATAATCCATCACCGTTTGTGGTGCAGGAGCTGTATCGTGAGTTATGCATACTGGACAAACTGGAGCAAGATGATCAACAAAAGCATCTGGGAGGCATGAATTCAATTTCTGCTTCAAAAGGTCCACTACGTAACCATGAATTCATGCCATTACATTATTTCTTTGATTTATGATATACCCTCCATCCTTACTATTAGAGGCAGTTTAACCAACTTGGCAAAGAAAATCATACCTAATTAGACACTAGATCATGTAACAGTGTGTAAATAAAGGCATTTTCAATCGTAGATCTCACGGTCATGTTTGTGTTTGTATAGCGTCTGGTTTGATATAGTTCAATAAAATGCTGAACTATTGGCCAATTGTATAAAGTTTCCCTTAATGAGGAGAAAGTAAGCAAACAGCCATTTAGACTTA
Source organism: Erigeron breviscapus (assembly GCA_034093135.1). Classification (NCBI taxonomy): domain Eukaryota; kingdom Viridiplantae; phylum Streptophyta; class Magnoliopsida; order Asterales; family Asteraceae; genus Erigeron; species Erigeron breviscapus. The sequence goes on along the minus strand of CM067169.1, from coordinate 161,630,815 downwards.
AAAAAATACCACTTTTTGAATTGCTGTTAAAGGGGCTCAACCAAGAACCATTTCGAAAGTGGTTAGGAATCAGCGACCCTTTTCCAACCCGGTTCCAGCCAAGTTCTGTTGCTCGTCTCCCTTTCCCAACAGTTGTTATGAGCTCAAGCTCAATAGGACAACTGTGTGCAAGTCGACTGCAATCATAGTTGCTTATTTCAAGTAATGATCACTTTTGGCACCATCGGTGGAATGATAAATTCTAAATTACCAAAAGTAAACGTTGCATTATTTTTGTAGGTGTTGAGTTTGTGTATCTTAAGCAAGAACTTAAAGCCCAAAGGAAGCATGTAAAACTTCTAAAGAAAAAGTCACTCTGGTCCAGGAGTATGGAAGATGTACTATTGCTAGCTTTTACTTCATACGTTGATCCACATTTCACGTTTATCTCACTTAGCTTTAATTTGAAATGAAAATTTTAGTTAAAAACCCTGATATACTAATGAGTTGTGCTTACTATGTGGATTAGGTTATGGAAAAGCTTGTTGATGCCGTCATCTATTTAAACCGACAGGTCAAAAATGCCTTTGAATCTGCATGTATGGCCATCCCATTTAAATTTCAAACTTTCAAGTTTCGGATGTTGCATCAAAGTTCTTATTACGTATTTGTTCATCGCCATAAAAACAGTTAGTCCCCACAAGACTCCCCTAAACTAGAGTTAATTTCACAAATCGTCCTTGTGGTTTTACCAAAAAATCACGTTTCATCCTTTAAACTTCAAAATGACACTGGTAGTCCTTTATACGCGGATAATGGTCATGTTTCGTCCTTTAATCTAACGGATGATGGTCACGTTTCGTCCTTTAATCTAACGGATGATGGACACGTTTCGTCCTTTATACGGTCGACTAAAGGACGAAACGTGACCATTATCCGCGTATAAAGGACTACCAGTGTCATTTTGAAGTTTAAAGGATGAAACATGATTTTTTGGTAAAACCACAAGGACGATTTTTGAAATTAACTCCCTAAACTATTGATTATTTAACGACATTTTGGAAAATTATGTGATTTACTAATTACTAATAACCAAAACTTCCAGTTAGCTATGATGTTCCAAATTTAATGAGACAACAGGCATGCATGCATGTTGACGAGTTATTAAGCATGCTTTGCTATATGAATGGATAAAGTAAGGGGTTATACGAAATACTAAGGGGCTGTTTAGTTTTGCATATCAAAATGATTTTATGATACGAGTTATCAGATTCTCTGGCAGCATAATACTTAATACTATTTGTATTTGCTTATGCTATATGAAGGCATAATGGTAGGATAACCATATATTTTGTATATGACTATTTTTATGTTTATACACATGGCATTGACTTCCTGATGATCACAGATGATATTGATGTAGCATCAGATGGATGCCCAAACATGCAGTGTAAACTTGGACATGCTGGTCTTGCATTGCATTATGCTAATATTGTTCTTCAAATTGACTCAATCGTAAGTACTTGCACTTATACATAAAGTAGTAGTGTACTAGAAAGGCCATTTGTCAACCTTTCGATAATCAGCACTTGTGCAGGTGATATGAAATTAATCATCTAAAACTGATTATCTTACCCTTTAGTAGTTAGGTAAATAGACGGATAATGTGTTTATCTAAACATGAAAAACATATTATTGCACCTTGAAATTGCAATAATTGTTGTAATATTAAACATGTAATAATCACGAGTAAATGCAACGGAAAATCAGATCACATATAACATAAACTTAATTAACATAAATTTTAAATAAATAGGATTGATTACCTTGAACCATTGTGGTTGAATTAAGAACGGGTTCAAAAACACAGATATAATGAAACCAATATTCAAAAGCATGAATAGTTCACACTACACCTCAACCAACGTCATACGGATGCTAGTATGACATCATAAAAAACAAAGGGATGTTTTTGTTTTCTTTTCGATGACTTCGAATGGAATTATTTTCACGGCTCCGAGCTTTCATAAGAAAAGAGATATTAGTTTTGTCTTGTGGTTTTATTCGGCAAACATTATATATATATAGTTTCATTTGAGAACTATTCACGTATGAACATAAGTAATATTAAGTATAACTTGATTTGTTCATATGTAAACATATTTGTTCACACATACGATTCACATATGAACATCAAGTTATAATTAAAGGTTCTCATGGTTCTTTCAATTCAAATGGTTCTACATGAACCTTTTCATATATATATATATATATGTGTGTCTGTGTGTGTGTCCAGGTGTATATATGTGTGACCCATAAGCTCACATATCTAGACATATATCTATTTTTGACATATCCCCAAAAATAATAAGATAGTCAGTTCCATAGAACACCTGATCGCATATAGATGCCTTAAAATGGATTTGGTGCAGGGCGGTACTAAAGGGGGGGCAAAGGGGGCAATGCCCTCCTCGAAATTTAAATTTTGTCATGTATTTTAATATTTTTCATGAATTTTTAAAATTATCCTATAGGATTTTAACATTTTGCCCTTTTTAAATTTATTTTTCATGGATTTTTTAATTTGCCCCTTTGGTTTTTTTTCGGTACCGCCTCTGGTTATTGTCTTTCTTTTTTGCATTTTGTAAATATGGTTCCACACTTTCACAATGTACCAATATTGCTTAAGTGTCATTTTGATTTCTATCTGGTTCAATCTTTCACATGATTTGCCACTTGTTATTAGGTTTCTCGAAACGGCCCTATGACTTCATTTGCAAGGAGCATGCTATACCAGAGCCTCCCACCCGATATAGAGTTATCTTATCGATCCAGATTAGCTTCATTTAACGTTGGAAGAGAGGTAAAGTACTGATATTCAGCTAGCAATTCAAACTAGCTTTGTTCTCATATTTCTACTATATCATACGTCTGTTTCCATAGCTTGACATTCCAGATATTAAAGCCGAAATGGAAAAAAAGCTATGTTGGTTTTCTCCGGTAGCCATAAACACAGCAAAGTAAGCAGATTTCAGCCTTTTTTTTAAATGGCAAGTTGATCTGTTTTTTGATTTTCTCACTCAGTTTTGTATCTTTTCACTAGGGCTCATCATGGATTTGGTTGGGTTGGTGAGTGGGCGGACACCGGGTAAGTTACGTATGAGTTTCAAAGACTACATCGTTGGAAATCACAGCAAGATAATGAGTGGGTCATGGATTAACCTTGAAGCATTTTTAAGTGTTGACCCGTTTAGAACAATTTTTTTACGAAACTATATTGTCAAAAAAGTGATTGACAATGTTATTTGCAACCTCTACCACAAATTTACATCCACGTAAATGGGCTACTGAGTCGCTTCAGGTAGAAGGCCATTTTTACCTGTGTGATTCACTAGTTATAGAACATACCGACCATATTGACAATTCATAATTAGATGCTTGCAGATTGCCACATTTAGAAATTAACAAAAGCTACATGAATCGAAAAATGAAACCGATTTGTGATTTATGCAGTTCTGGAGCAGGGCAGAAACCAAATGGGTTGAATGATATAAATTGGATCGAGACATTTAACCATGCAGACAAACGAACAACAGAAGGTTATATTGTTGAACTATTGTTGTGGCTCAACCTTTTGATAAAAGAGTTGGGGATTAATGCAAATATAGAAGAAGATCACTCAAACAAGGAGTCCCCAAAAGATTCCACTCAAGTGACTCAACAATATAACAATCAAAACTTAGAGCACAAGGACACTCGTGTTGTGCAGCACATAGAAGAAAACAAATAAACTACTGATGATCTTCCGGTTGATTTTGAATCCCCGACACGAGATTAAAAAAGCATCATATATTCACGATGATGATGTGCTACTTAAAGGGTTTGTTGCATAATGGTCCGTGTAGAGGACTTACTGTATATATATAACTAGATTATTTTCGCGTAATAAGCGGTTAAACAAATTAAGTTTCGTTATAACTTATACTAAATTAATAGTTATAAATAAGACACGTTGAGATTTGATGATAGTATTATTTTAAAAAATGTTTTGTATTAGAAATTAATGTAAAATAATAATATAAAGTTAAATGTAGATATTAGCTGCAGAAAGATTTTATATATTAGAGATAATTAAAGACATGTTAAATTTGTATAATTTTTCTATACTATATTATAAAAAGAATAGCACTTTATTTTTGAAAGTGTTGAAAAATATGTAATATTTTCACTTAGCACCTCTTAAAATATTTTCACCTACTAACTATCCTTCATTAACTCTTTACATCAATTATCTACACACCACCTCACGTCCACCCCACCACCACATCGTCGCCGCCACGACCACCGCCGCATTGTGCGGGTAACATGCTAGTGTAATTTAACAAACATAGATAAAAGATGTTGAAAAATGGTGATGTTGTCATTTTTAAAATCGTTTTTTTTTTTTTTTAATTATTCTAAGCATCATACACATATTATTATCTTTTATTAAATATCATAAGATACTAACGATGTAAAACTAAATACTTATAATCAATTTGTAAGAGACAAACCTTGGGTAATTCTTGGTGACTTTAATTCATCGCTTAATTTAGAAGATAATCTTTTTGGTTCTTCGACTATTAGCATTGGGATGAAAGATTTCAAGGAGTGTGTGCAAGAATTGGAAGTTTTGAGAAAGGGAGTGGGCATATTTAAGAAGATTGATCGAATTATGGGGAATATCCATTTCATAGATGAGTTTCCTGCATCATGTGCTATATTCCAACCTTATAGAATATCGGACCACTCTCCATGTGTTCTCAAGCTGCCATCAGTGACTAGAACTCGTCCAAGACCTTTTAAGTTCGCGAATTTTTTGACTAATAAACAGGGATTTCGGGAGGCTGTTTTGAGCGCATGGGACCAGGAATTTCAAGGCCACCATATGTTACGTGTAGTTAAGAAGCTGCGTTCTCTTAAGTTTCCTCTGCGCAAGCTGCTATATAACCAGGGTAATCTTCACTTGAAGGTTACGAATGCAAGGAAGGAACTAGATGAAATTCAGGTTCAAATTGATAGTGATCCAGATAATATGACACTTCGGGAAATTGAAGTAAAACGCCTTAACTCTTTTAATGAAGCCTCTCTATATGAAGAAAGATTCGTTAAGCAGAAGAGCAAAGTGTTTTGGCTTCAAGCTGGTGACTCCAATACGACATTTTTTCATAACTCGGTTAAATGTAAAAATCACCGTAGTAGAATTGAAGTTATAAGGGATGCTAGTGGAGTACTTCATGAGGGTAGTGATGCTCCTAAGGCTCTGGTTCATCACTATGAAAACTTTCTTGGCATTGAAGGCAGCTCATCTCAATTACCATCACCAGAACTTTTTTCTAAGGTTTTGGATGAACAAAAGGCTGCCCATATGGTTCGAAATGTTTCTGAGGAGGAGATTAAAGCTTCCATGTTCTCGATTGGGGAAGATAAAGCCCCGGGGCCTGATGGATTTACTTCAGCTTTTTTCAAGAATGCGTGGGAAATAGTGGGAAAGGATGTTTGCCTTGCGGTTCATGAATTTTTCCGGAATGGAAAATTGCTTTAGGAGGTAAATCATACAATTATCGCCCTAATTCCAAAAGTCCCAACCCCTTCCTATGTTAATGATTATCGGCCTATTTCTTGTTGCAATACATTGTATAAATGTATCAGCAAAATAATCACCAACAGGATTAAAGAGGGGTTGAATGAGCTGGTTAGTATAAACCAATCAGCATTTGTTAAGGGAGACGTATCACGGATAATATAATGCTTACCCAAGAACTTATGCACAATTACCACCGACAGGTGGGCCCCCCGAGATGTGCCTTCAAAATAGATATCCAAAAGGCCTATGACACGGTTGACTGGAAATTCTTGGAGGCCACTCTTAGAGGATTTGGCTTTCACCCAAAAATGGTGAAATGGATTATGGTGTGTGTTTCGTCCACTTCTTTCTCGTTATGTATCAATGGGAATTTGCATGGATATTTTAAGGGCAAGAGGGGACTTCGTCAAGGCGATCCCATGTCACCATATTTGTTTACTATGGTTATGGAAGTACTAACATTAATTTTGCAAAAATCTGTTTCTATTTCCTCTAATTTCAGATTCCATAGTAATTGTGAGAAGCAAAAGCTAATCAACCTGTGCTTTGCCGATGATTTATTCTTGTTTGCAAGGGGCGAAACTTGATCAGCAAAACTTATTATGGAGTCGTTGGATACATTTAAGGAAATGTCCCAAAAAGTACTGCCTTTTTTTTGCAATGTTCCTGATCATACGAAACATGCTATCCTTTCTATAATGCCTTTTGAAGAAGGTATGCTACCGGTAAGATATCTTGGAGTTCCTCTTATTGCGTCTAGATTGTTGTATAAAGATTGTAAGGTGTTGATTGAGAAGATGGAGCAAAGGATCACAAATTGGAGAAATAGGTTCCTCTCGTTTGCGGGCAGGTTACAACTAATCCGATCTGTTTTATCTTCTTTTCACATTTATTGGGCATCGGTATTTATCTTACCAGTTCGGGTTATTAAAGAGCTTGAGAAAAAGATGCGAGGTTTTTTGTGGTGTCAAGGACCAATGTCAAAAGGCAAAGCCAAAGTAGCGTGGAAGTCAGTTTGCATTCCCAAATCAGAGGGCGGTCTAGGTATTAAACGCATTGTTGAGGTCAATAAGGCCTTAATGGTGTCACATATTTGGAGCCTTCTTAATCATAGAGAGTCTTTATGGGTTCAATGGATACATTTACATAGACTAAAACAAAGAAGCTTTTGGGATGTTCCGGTCCAAAATGGATCTAGTTGGGGGTGGCGGAAAATACTCCATCTGAGAAATGAAATACGACCTTTTATTTGGTCTAAAATAGGTGATGGTAGGAATACATCCGTTTGCTTTGATAAGTGTGGTTTGGGACTCTATCCGTACAAGAAAGGAGAAGGTTGCTTGGGCTGATGCGGTGTGGTTCTCCCAGTGTATTCCACGACATGCTTTTGTTGTGTGGTTAATCATTGGCCGGAAACTTAAAACACAGGATAAATTAAGACATTGGGATGTTGGTGGCAACATCAATTTAAACCTAATGTGCTGCTCACTTTGCAAGGGGGAACCTGACTCACATTCTCATCTTTTCTTTGAGTGCTCATTTTCCTTGCAGGTCTGGGATCGGGTCAAAGCCATGGCTGAAATATAACACCTCTCTAATAAATGGGATGACATCCTAGATTGGTTAATCTTGAAGTCAAAGTCTCGATCTGCCAAGAATGTAATTGGAAGACTTATGGTTGCAGCTACATGTTACTTTATCTGGAAAGAGAGAAACAATAGGCTCTTCACCAAGAAGGCTAAACCACCGGACCAGATTGCTGCTGATATTTTCTCTACGGTTCGCCTTAGATTGGCCACATTAAGATTCAAAGATACTAATCAGGTGGCAAGGCTGCTAAATGCTTGGAAACTACCCCGTAACTTCCTTGTCTATGATGATAATCAGCAATGAAGTGAGTCGATTGGTGGGCTGATTCTTGCATGTCGTTTGTTGCTACATAACAGCACATCTAGCTTTTATTAGTTGTAGTGTAGCGATAGTATTACTTGTTCTATTTGGTTTAACTATTTGGTATGCTCCGTATTGAGCTTGGTTAACACTCATATGGCATGTCATATGTGTGAACTAATGTGACATTCAGTCACATTACTTGTACTTATTTGTTTTGGGTGTTGTTATAAAATTCATCATTTACCAAAAAAAAAACACTTATAATCAATTTCCACCTATTTAATCTTTTTTACATTTATTACGTTGGATGTTAAAATTCTTATATAAAGTCATAATTTGATAACAACGTACGACATAAAACAAAAGAAATGTTATAAAGAAATTTAAAAAAAAGTGATTTAAAAAATAATAATATAAAATTTATGAATTATTTCATAATTATAATTAAAAAATTAGTTTTCATAGTTAATGATTATTAAGTTAGAATTAAAATTATAAAACTTAAATAAAGATATATATTATCAACATTTTGATCTAGCGGTTCTAATTAAAAGTTAAGCTTTATTCAAGGCTATAAATTCTCCATTTTATATTAAGGTTTCTCTTTTATATATACTTAGATACATAGATATAGATATCTACCAATATACTAAAAAAGGATTGAGAGTTTCTTAAAATAACATGTGGCACATCCTTTAAGCGACATGTGTAATCATTAGTTTTAAAACTTTAATAAATTACATTAAATAAACTACCTAATAAAGATTATCAAGATGTTATCTTTCTAATTTACTTTTTAATTAAAATTATTTATAATCTTTTTATTGGGTAAAGGGGAATAACCCCCGTTGACTTTTATAACAACACCCAAAACAATAAGGTATAAGTAGTGTAGCATAGCATTACACTGGTATATATAGGACATGCCCCATATATGTAAGCAAGAAAAACAATCTAAACAAGAAATGCTAGCATTACAACACTACCTATTTTCGACTAGGAAAACATACAAATCACAATAAATCACATCTAGTCTAATATAATAGGTGACCACGAATGTGCCAAGTCTCCAGCACACGCTCCACTTGAGATGTCTTTTTGAACTTCATTCCCATGAGCTTAAGTCTGACTGTAGCTTTAATAGTAGCACAAAGGATATCAGGCGGTTTAGCATGGTTATTAAACAACCTGGAATTGCGTTCGTGCCATATATAATAAACCACAACAACTAACATAAGACGAGCAACAACACTAGTAATTGTTTTTGCCTTTGGTCGGGCCACTAGTGAATTAAGAACAGCACTCCATGATGGTAGGATGTTCCTCATATCAGCAGCCTCTCGTAAAGCCAACCAAACCTGTTAAGAATAATTGCACTCAAAGAATAAATGGTTATGGGAATCATAATCAGCAAAAGAAAGCGGGCAACAAATCATATTCATGTCCTTCTTCCATAATAGAATTTTATCCTGTGTTAATAGCTTACCGAGCACAACCAGCCACAAAATAAAAGCATGTCATGGAATACACTGACCATTCCAAAGAACATCAACCCAATCCACAGGTTGGTCCCTACTTCGAATAGTGTTCCAAGCAGCACCAGTCGAGTAAGGACCTTCATAATCATCATCCTTCCACACAAGAGAATCACTTGTGGTCTGCTCTAATGTTATTTGAGGAATATTAATCAACACGGGGTACAAATCAAGCCAGGCCGTAGGCCATTTCCGGTTGCCATTATCATTCACATCAGCCACCGTAGAAGCTAAAGAGAAACCAGCTTGATTGATCACTCTAGGGGTTAACACGTTATCTAATGTGGACATTAGACCACAGATCAAACCAAGCAGAAATGCGATGGCCATTCCCAATTTTTGACCACATGTAGGGGCGAATAATAGACCTTAATTGTAACATTTTCCGCCATTCCCAACTACTCACAGATTTAATAGGAACATCCCAATGAGTCAAGCTGATGTTGAAAGGATGGCTTTCTCTAATTCGATCCATCCTTTTGCTTAATTTTCCTGGTTATTCAAAGATTGTTTCGTGTTAGGGATTGTTTCAAATCGTTTAAACCCCATTCTTGTTTGTGAGATCCGTTATAGGGTTTTATTCGCAATTTTTAGGGTTTCTAGGGTTTTAGTTATGTCTCTTTTATTATTGTTGCAATCGTATTATTATTTGGCTGTGCATGATACGATATCGGTTAAAGGTTTAGTGTGTGATTGTTTCTTGATTTCCCGAATGAGTGAGAGTTCTTCCAGTTTTAATCTTGATATTATACGTGATTGGATGAAAAGAATAAGTGAGATGAGTGGTGTTCCGGGAAAGCCACCTGTTAGGGATACAAAATCTGGTAACGTTAATGAACCATCATCGGGGTCTGATTTACCTAAGGAGGCTAACGTGTCGGCTGCTAGCATGGATAAAGAAGCTATGAAAAATCAAAAATCTAATGTTTCTGATGTGCATTCATCGTCTCCTTCTGATAGTGTTGGGATTGATGATAAAAACATAACTAGCAAAGTGGTGCGACTGGGTGGATGAAAACCCTAATGGTTCCGACTCTACCCCATTAATGAATGAACCTGTGCATGATTCAATTTCTGGAAGGCTGTTGCAAATGATCATAATGCTAAACTGAATAACATGTTTGAGACAAGACCTGCTCCAGTTTCTTATGCGGCCACTTTGAAATCTGATTCTTCGTCTAAAAAGGCTAATTTTCGAACTCTTCAAGTGGCTAGTGAAGTTGAGGGCGTGGACCTTTTGATACCTCTCACTTCGGTGTTGGAGGTAAACAGTCGGCTATCTAATTCCCTGTATGGTTATTTTCTTGGTGATCGGCTGGCTTATCCGGTAGTGGAAACATATGTTAAGAATGCCTGGGCTAAATTTGGATTGAAGAAGGTTATGATGAATAATATGGGGTTCTTTTTCTTTCAATTTGAATCTAAGTCAGGTATGGAACAAGTTTTGGAGAAGGGACCCTGGATGATCCGTTCCACTCCTATTCCCTGGATGATCCGTTCCACTCCTATTTTCTTGAATGAATGGACTCATGAAGTTTGCTTAGCTAAACAAGAATTAACAAAAGTGTCGGTTTGGGTGAAACTATATGATGTTCCACTTGCTGCTTATACTGAAGATGGCTTGAGTATGCTTGCCACAAAATTGGGTAAGCCGATTCTTCTTGATTCTTATTCCAGCCATATGTGTTTGAATTCTTGGGGTAGGCATAGTTTCGCGCATGCGTTAATTAAACTTGATGCCTGTTGCCCGCTTAAGAAGGAACTGATTGTTGGTATTCCAAATGTTAATGGGGAAGGGTTTTCAAAACAGGTTGTAAGTATTGAATATGAATGGTATCCTCCACATTGTGAGCATTGCAAGGTTTTTGGGCATATTGATTCTGTATGTCCGATTCAAGTTAAGGCTAGTAAGCAGGTTCTAAAGGAGGCTTCTAATGATGATTTTTTTACTGTGACACGCAAGAAAGGTAAAGCTAAACCATCTAAAGATCGACAGGTTGAGGGTATTCGGTTTTCTAAGCCGAAACCTCAGTTTGTTTATCGTCCAAAGCAATCTGCTACTTCTTCTAAGGAGCCTAGTCATCCTGCCAACGATTTTAAGGATCCACCTAAACCTGGTAATGCCGACTACTTCAAAAGCTTCAAATGTAGGGACAAGTACATCTAATGTTGCTACGAGCAATCCTTATTCTGTTTTGGATGGGCTGGACGAGGATGGGGGTAATAGGGGCAAGGGTGAACATGCAACTGATGGCCTCAAACCATCAGGAAAATTGAAACGTGCTTCGACTTTTTTGGATGAAGTAGATTCAGATGATGATGAGGTTGAGAATGTTTATGATGAATTTGGTTCTTTCAAAAAGGATGGAACTTCAGGGGCAAGCACTCCTGCGGAACCGGTTCTTAATGTTTAATATAGCTTCTTGGAATATTAGGGGTATGAACCAGGCCCCTAAACAAAACGAGGTTCGACAGGTTATTTCTGATAATCAATTATGTGTTTGTGTTGTGTTAGAATCTCATGTTAGTTCGGATAAACTTCAGGCTCTTTGCTATAAAGTTTTTTGGAAATGGCATTGGGCTTCTAATACCAGTTTGTGTTCTAAAGGTTCGCGGATTATTTTGGGTTGGAATCCGGATGTGGTTGATGTTATGGTTTTATCTATGACTGAGCAGGTTATTCATGCCCAGGTTATGTTTAAAGATTCTAAAAAAGTGGTCATGTGCTCTTTTATTTATGCTCATAATTCATATTTGCTTCGACGCTCTCTTTGGGCTGATTTGCTTTTGCATAAGTCATTTGTCCGTAATTGTCCTTGGGTGCTTCTTGGTGATTTTAATGTTGCTTTAATTTGGAAGATAAGGCCTCAGGTTCATCTACTTTTGATATTGCTATGCGGGAATTCAAGGATTGTGTTGTTGATCTTGGTGTTACTGATGTTAATATGCTTGGTTTGCAATACACTTGGAATCAAAAGCCTCGTGGTAGAGTCGGTCAAATGAAGAAGCTGGATAGAATAATGGCTAATTTGGAATTCTGTGATATGTTTGTGGGTTTGACTGCTATCTTTCAGCCTTACAGGATATCTGATCATGCTCCAGCTGTACATCGTATTCCTGCCATTGTTAAGTTTAAACCGAAACCTTTTAAATTTTCTAACATTTTGGTTTATAACTCGAATTTTACAGCTGTTGTATCTGAAGCTTGGCAACTGGATGTATCGGGACATGCTATATATTGTTTGGTTTAAAAGCTCAAAGTTGTTAAGAATCCTCTTCGCAAATTGCTTCGCAACTATGGTAATATTCATGATAAAGTTAGCTTTTTGCGTAAAGAGCTTGATGAAGTCCAAATGGCTCTTGATAAGGAGCCGCATAATGTTTCTTTAAAAGAGGAGCATTCAGTTTTTTTAAATGCTTTTAATGACGCTTTGCTTGATGAAGAACGTTTTTTAAAACAAAAGGCGAAAGTTGATTGGCTTAAGGTTGGGGATTCTAATTCTGCTTATTTCCTCCGTAAGGTTGTGAAGACCCGAACATCGAGGAATAGAATTGATATGATTATGGATGCAAATGGAAGGTTAATTGAAGGAGATGATGTACCAGCTGCTTTTGAGGCTCATTATGTTGGTTTTCTTGGACAGCTAGGTATGGTTTCGACTTTAAACTGTGTTGAACTCTTATCAAATCGTCTAGCCAATGATACAGCAATGACAATGGTGAGGGATGTTTCTGATTCGAAGTGAAGGATGCTATTTTTTCTATGGGGGATGATAAGTCTCTAGGTCCTGATGGTTTTACGGCTGCTTTTTTTAAAGGAGGTTGGGATCTTGTTGGCTCGGATGTTATTAAGGCGGTTAGGGATTTTTTTGTTTGTGGCCGATTACTCAAAGAAGTAAACCACACCATTATTTCTCTTATTCCTAAAGTTGCTGCTCCATCACGTATTAATGACTACCGGCCTATCTCTCTCTGTAATATAATTTTCAAATGTATTACAAAGATTTTGTCGAACAGGATTAAAGGATGCCTTGATGAGCTAGTGAGTATTAATCAGTCAGCTTTTGTCCCTGGTCGAAGAATTACGGATAATATCCTTTTGACTCAAGAGTCGATGCACAATTATCACTTGGATCGAGGTACACCACGAGCTGCTTTCAAAGTTGATATTCAAAAGGCGTACGATACTGTTGATTGGGATTTTCTCAAATGTATTCTGATCGGTTTTGGATTTCATGAGCGTTTGGTTCATTGGATTATGGAATGTGTTTCTACAACTTCTTATTCGCTCAGTATTAATGGCAATTTGCATGGATTCTTTCATGGTCGGAGGGGCTTACGGCAGGGGGATCCTTTGTCTCCTTTTCTCTTTACTTTGGTCATGGAGGTTCTCACTCTTATTATTCACAGGAATGTCAGGAATTCTAAATCTTTTCGGTTTCATCCTCATTGTGAAGGTATTAATATTGTTAATCTGTGTTTTGCTGATGATCTTTTTATCTTCATGGGTGGGGATGTGGAGTCGGCTAAGGTTATTATGGAGTCTCTCGAGGAGTTCAAACAGGCTTCAGGTTTAACCCCGAGTTTTCCTAAAAGCACTGCTTATTTTTGTAATGTACTATCATGTGAAAATATCAATTCTCAATGTGTTACCTTTTGAGGAAGGAGTTTTACCGGTTAAGTATTTGGGTGTTCCTTTGGTGTCTTCTAGATTGATGTTACGAGATTGCAGACAGTTAGTAGAGAATGTTAAGCATAGAGTTGAAGATTGGAAGAATAAATTCCTATCTTTTGCGGGTCGTCTTCAGCTTATTAACTCTGTCATCTCCTCCATGCATGTGTATTGGTCTTCTGTTTTTATCTTGCCTTCGCGGGTAATTTTGGATATTGAGCAGATTATGAGGGGTTTTCTTTGGAGTCAGGGCACTTTAAAAAGAGGAAAAGCAAAAGTTGCTTGGGATATTGTTTGTCGTCCAAAAGATGAAGGAGGCTTGGGTATTCGGAAGTTAGAGCACTTTAATGTTGCTTTGATAGCATCTCATGTCTGGCATCTTCTTTCTTTGAAGCAATCGCTATGGGTTCAGTGGATTCACACTTTTAAGCTGAGAGGAAGGAGATTTTGGGACGTGAAGGCTACGGGTAGTGCTTCTTGGAGCTGGCGTAAATTGCTTCAGATTCGCCATGTCTTGCAGAAACACTTTTGGCACCAAATTGGTAATGGTAACTTAACTTCTGCTTGGTTTGATTCGTGGTGTGATAATAGCCCTTTGATCGAAAAATTAACACCTAGACTCATTTCAAATGCGGGTTTTCAAATGGATGTGATGGTGTATGATGTTGTAGTTAATGGCGTGTGGGCTTGGCAAAATAGTTGGGCTTCTCGTTTTATTCCTGGTGATCCGCCTGTTCTTGATCTCTCTAAACAAGATTTGGTTCAATGGAAAGATAGACGGGGTAATATTGTTGACTTTTCGGTCTCTGCCGCATGGGAAGACTTACGTCCAAGATCTGCTAAGGTTTTTTGATTTCGTATGGTCTGGTTTAATCAATGTATACCGAAACATGCTTTTGTTTTATGGCTAACGGTTATTCGGAAGCTCGAAACTCAAGATATGTTGCGGTCATGGGATGTAGCTGATGGCACAAGTCAAGATGATTTTCTATGTCCTTTATGTGAATCAATTCCGGATTCTCATTATCATTTATTTTTTGAGTGCCCTTATTCTACACAGGTTTGGAATTTAGTACGTCATAAGGCTCAATTTTTGAATCATTAGGTCTGTTGGGATGACATTGTTTTGGAGATCATTACATTTGCGCATAAAAGTTCTATCAAGAGTGTTGTAACAAAGCTTGTTTTTGCTGCTTCGGTGTACTTTATTTGGAGGGAAAGAAATTCAAGACTTTTTGCTGAAAAGAAAAAACCACCTGATGAGCTAGCTGCTTCGATCATTCACACGGTCCGCTTGAAGTTGTTTACTTTTCATTTCAAGAAGTCTAGAAGATTGGATGAGCTACGGATAGCTTGGGATCTACCTTCCTATGTTACTCATGTTCAATAATTTTTGTATTCATTTGTAATTGTATAGGCATAGGGGGTTTTTGGTTTTCTTGGATGTTGCACTTTGTGCATGGTTTGTAAAGTCAGTCTAGTATTTAACTAGATTGCCTATTCTTCATTAATATATAATTTATAACCAGGGGTGACGGCCTTTTACCGAAAAATAATAGGAACATCCCAAAAGCTACGCCCTTTAAGCTTATAATCATGTATCCATGCTACCCATAAGGACTCCCTTTTAGTGAAAATACTCCATATATGGGAGGTCATAAGAGCTTAATTCATCTCAGTAATACGTCTAATACCCAACCCACCTTCATATTTAGGAACACAAACAGATTTCCATGATACCTTTTCTTTACCATTTTGCATCGGGCCTTGACACCATAGAAAACCACGCATTTTAGCCTCCAACTCTTTTATGATCCTTGCAGGTAGAATAAAACCGAAGACCAATAAGTGTGCATGGAAGAGAGAACCGAAATAATGAGTTGTACTCTCCCAACAAACGATAAATGTTTATTCCTCCAATTCGTGATGCGCTTTTCCAAACATTCAAGAAGGCCTTTACAATCCTTATAGAGAAGCCTAGACGAAATGCTAGGAACCAGCCTAGACATATTCTTGAAGGATTCAAGAGATTCCATAATAGTCCTTGCTGAATTAACATCACCTCTAGCAAATAAGAATAAATCATCTGCAAAATATAAGTTCATAATCTTCTGTTTCTCACATTTATTGTGGAACCTGTATGTTGCAAAATACGAGTTAAAACCTCCATAACAAGAGTAAATAAGTATGGCAAGATGGGGTCCCCTTGACGAAGTCCCCTCTTACCCTTAAAATACCCATGTAAATCACCATTTATGCAGATTGAAAAGGACGCTGTAGTAACACAAAGCATGATCCAATCCACCATCACCCTATGGAATCTAAATCCCAACAAAGCAGCTGGTAAAAAAGACCAGTCAACTATGTCATAAGCTTTCTGAATGTCAACCTTGAAAGCACATGGAGGACCAAAATCTCGATGATAATTATGCATAAGCTCTTGCGTAAGTAATATATTATCAATAATTTTCCTTCCTGGTACAAAAGCAGACTGGTTGATACTCACAACCTCTTTTAATCCCACATTTATTCGATTAGCAAGAATTTTTCTGATACATTTATATAGGACATTGCAACATGAGATGGGACTTGATAACCTTAATCTAAACATTTATATGTATGTAGTCACTCGGGTGTTTCTTTGGAGCCGTATATAATACAAAAGCAAACAAAATCACATCATTAGTCTTTTGTTTGTAATATTTAATTTAGTGATTTTTAATAAATAATATCTTTGTCAACCTGTGCATCCCACACAAGTATTAAGGCTAGTAGATATATATATATATATATGGAGTGAAGTTGTTAGTCCAAAATTTGGATTTAGAATTTAATTAGTTAAAACATTTTGCTAAATACATTTTATCAGCAGGATTATACATCATTAGGTATCAATAAGAAGATTACTATCAGTTGAAATCTAAGAAAGAAGCTGATGAAAGAGACCTTAAAAGTTTTTGGAATAAATCTCTATACCTGAAGATGCAACAAAAGTGTCATCAGCAGTTCTTACAGATATTTTCTGATGACTGGGTAACCAAACGACTTAGAAGAATTTGGCTTCACAACATTCTTCTAAAAAACGTACTGGTCCATCAGCAGTTGCGATGTGTAAAGACAAAGATGTCTTGTCTTAAAGATAAGACAAAAGGAACACACAAGTATGGGACCGAAGTGTTAGAACATGCACTTGTCAAATCCGTATGCAAAACTTGTTTTGGCCGCTACTGCGTATTTCATATGGCAAGAGCGCAACTTTAGGTTGTTTCGTCAGCAAAAAAGACCCAAAGATCAGTTGATTGGAGTGATTGTTCATACCGTTCGGCTCAAATTACTTACATGCAGATTCTGGAAAATAAGACGGCTTTAGAAGTTTCTCACGGCTTGGGACCTGCCTTTTTTCATTAATTCGTCTATAAGTTATTCTATTTGCTTGTAATAGCTATTTTCTATTTGCCTTAAGTGCTAAAAACACCTTTGGTTAAATTGGGAAAGGAGGGATATACCCCCGGTGATTAATATTACCCCCAAAAAACAATTATAGAACAAGTAGTGTGACTGAGTATCACACTAGTTCATATATGAGACATGCCCCATATATGTAAGCAAATAACCATAAGGAATATCCAAATAAAACTAGTCTAGCTATAAACGAAAGAAGATAGACAAAATTCAAAATTTAGATGAACTAATCAGTCATCTCTTTGATCATCGAACTGATGCCTCCTCATGTATCTCTTTTTTTTTTGGTAAAATGAGTTACCCTATTTAAACTTTTATACCAACAACATTAAAACAGTACATCTCAAGTAATGTGGCTGATATACCACATTAATTTCCTTACACGACATGCCATGCAAGGTTAAACTAGCTATCTGAAGCATTACACGACTCAAACTACCTATTACAAAACAAAAGAAAAGAGTGCAATAGGTTTAAAACACGAGACTAAACCGCTACGTGGTTGTAGAATCCATCAGGAGAGAACTAGGTAGCTTCCACGCCTCCAACAATTGTTCCACAAGCATACCACCTTTGAACTTGATGGAAGCAGCCTTAGTAGAACAATGTCAACAATATTCTTTACTAGCTGCTCAGGAGTTCTTGTATTGGGTAAATGGGGATGTCCCCGTTAACTTTATATCACCCAAAAAACATTACAAAACAAGTAGTACGACTAAGATATCGTACTAGTTCATATATAGGACATGCCCTATATATGTTAACAAGAAACACAAGGAAAAAATCAGCTTAAATCAAGCAACACAAGCCTATTCTAAACAAGAGAAATATCTAAAGATAGGCACAAAAATTAAACATATACTAAATCAGCATCCATCTTGTATCAAATAGTCACCCCGAATCTTCCAAGCTTCAAGTGTAGAGACAATCACCACACCACCTCTATCATACATACGACATTACACGACGCGAGAGTGCATGGCCAACACACACCTAAAGCGCCTACGTTCCGCTTGCAGCCAATACAACCACAACCTAACTTGCACGAGATTCAACAACCGAAGCTACTGGTAGTCCCGAGGGGACGGAATCCTCCAATAATAGTTAGCAGTACTGAACAAGCGAGTCATCGGTCTACTCGAGCAGTCTTTCTAAACTTCAATCTCCATAATCTTGAATGAACAGTATCTTTGATGAGAGTGGATAATATGTCAGGTGGCCGAGCATGATTAGCAAACATTCTGTTGTTTCTCTCCTGCCAGATAAAATATGCAGTGGCAGGAGTTCTTGTATTGCTGCTGAACATACGATTGTTTCTTTCTTGCCATACAAAGTATATTTTCGCCGTGGATACAATTCTTCCGATTATTCCACTATCCGATTTACCTTTAGTTTTTGGAATCAAACACGCTACAATATCTTCCAAGAAGTGAGATACATGTGCCATATCAGCCATAGGTTTGATTTGGCTCCAAACTTGACGTGCGAAGAAACATTCAAAAAAGAGATGAGAGTGAGAATCCGGACCTGTTTTACATAAAGAACAACAAACAAGATTAAGGTAGCTCCCCCCACATCCCAAGATTTCATACGATCATGTGTCTTCAGTTTTTTCTTCATTACAAGCCATAACAGAAAGGCATGTCTCGAAATACACATTGAAAACCAAACTATATTGACCCACTCAACAGTTGGTCCCCTCTGTCGAATGGTTTCCCAAACACTAGAAGCCGCAAACTGAAGCTCCTTCCCCGATTCATCACACCAAAACAGTTTATCACGAACATTAAACTTCAGATTTGGTACAACACAGTTTATGAGGACAGGAAACAAGTCATACCAAACTATAGGCCATTTTCAAACCCCTTCATCTACAACATCAACAACCACATCCCTCAAAGTAAAACCAGCATTCGAGATTTCCCTAGGAGAGATATAATTGATAAGGGGACTAACCTGGTCCCATTTGTCGAACCAGATTGATGTGTTCTTGCCATCACCAATTTTTGACCATATAAACGGACGAACATTATGTCTTAATTGTAAGAGTTTGCACCAGCCCCAACTCATACTAGACCGAAGAGGAACTTCCCAAAAACTACGCGCTTTTAACTTGTGAGAGTGAATCCATTTAACCCATAATGAATTACGGTCATTAATAATTCTCCAAACAAGGGTGGTCATTAAAGCTTTATTAACATCCGTAAATCTTTTTATACCTAGTCTGCCCTCATATTTTGGAAGAAAAACAGACTTCCATGCCACCTTCGCCTTTTGCCCTACTCAATTTCCCTTGACACCAAAGGAAACCACGCATTTTCTGCTCAAGTTCAGAGATAATGCGAGTAGGTAGAATGAAAACTGAAGCCCAATAATTATGCAAAGAAGATAGGACAGAGTTTACTAATTGTAGCCTTCCAGCAAATGATAAGGATTTGTTTCTCCAGTTAGTAATCCTTTTCTCCATTCTTTCAACAAGGACTGCACAATCACTATAAACTAACCTGGTAGAAATCAAACGAACACCAAGATAGCGAATGGGCAGTGTACCAACTTCGAAATGCATTAGTTCCATAATAGCTTGTTTCACATTTGCAGCAACATTACAGAAGAAAGTTGTGCTTTTCTGTAAACTTGGAACCAAACCCGACATGTCTTTAAATACATTCAGAACGTCCAAAATCATTTTTGCTGAATTTAGGTCACCATAAACAAATAAAAGGAGATCATCAGCAAAACAAACATTAATAATCTGTTCTTTTTCGCACCTGAGATGTAACTTGTACGAAGACATACGCACTGAGCTATGTAGCAATAAAGATAATACCTCCATTACTAACGTGAATAAATATGGTGACATAGGATTGCAAAAACCATGAAGATTTCCATTTATTGAGATTGAAAAAGACGGGGATGAGCTCTCTCTCTAGATGGCGATTCTAAACCTTCTTTTTCCACCTCTATTTCGTACTTAGGGTTCTGATTTAGCACTCTCATGGTTGCATTTAGATCATTTATGATTTAATTGCAATCGTTTTGTGTTATTTTGGTTCTCTAATCGATTTAGGGTTTTTTATTTCAATTTTCGTCTGCCCTAGTTTTCGTTTTTTGTTTCTCTTCTTGCTGATTAATAGGTGGTATCTATCGGACTGTTAGTTTTGGTCGACTACACTCCTAGATTTATTCTGCTTTTTAATTAATCAAGGGGTTACAATCGATTTCTAGGGTTCTAGGGTTAGGGTTTATTATTCATCTTGCTTATTTCTCTTTATTTCTGGTTGCATGGTAGTTTGGTGTTTAGATGGTGAATGAAGAGAGCTGTAAGTGACCTTGATCTTCAGAGTTTACGTAGTTGTTTTGCTAAAGTAAAAAAATATGTCACATATTTCGGGTAAGAAACCGGTAAGGATCTTAAAAAAAGGTGATGTAGTTCCCGATAAAGAAACCAATGCGGCTGTTAGTGCAGAAAACCCTAATACACAAGATGATTTCTCGTCTGGAATAACTACTAGCGATGTTATTACTAGTAAGGTTGTGGTTGATTCCGATGGTGAAGAGGTTATTGAGATCATTGTTGCTCAACATCCAGATTATGGGAAACTTCCTTCAACGACAACTGATGCTGCTAAGAGTGACAATGGTAAGGTGTCAAAACCTGTCTCATATGCTTCAATTTTGAAGTCAGACTCCAAGGTGGTTGATGGCGATGCCAATAAGGCTGAAGTTAAGAGGAACGTGAATTTCAGGCAAATGGAAGTCAAAAGTGACCTTGATGGTGTCGATCTTGTCATCCCTGTCGCATCTGTTTTGGAGGTTACTAGTCGATTTTCGAACTCTTCGATGGTTATTTTATGGGTGATCGATTGGCTTTCCCTGTGGTGGAGATGTATGTGAAAAATACGTGGGCAAAATTTGGATTGCAAAAAGTTATGATGAATGCCTCCGGCTTTTTCTTCTCTCAATTTAATTCCAAGGATGGAATGAATCAAGTTCTTCAAAAGGGCCCTTGGATGATTTGTTCTACACCGCTGTTTCTGAGTGAATGGACACCTAATGTGTCTTTAACTAAACAAGATTTATCCACTGTTCCGGTATGGGTTAAACTATATGATGTGCCACTAGTAGCTTATACAGATGATGGCTTGAGTATGCTTGCGTCCAAGTTGGGTAAACCTTTGATGCTTGATGCGTATACCACTAATATGTGCTTAAAGTCATGGGGTAGACATAGCTACGCGAGAGCTTTGATTGAATTGGATGCCAAGTGTGATTTGAAGGATAATTTGGTTGTTGCCATTCCTAATGTGCAAGGTGAGGGATTTTCAAAACAGGTTGTTGAAATTGAATATGAGTGGAACCGCCTCATTGTTCACATTGTAAAATTTTCGGTCATGGGAATGTAGAATGCCCTTCACAAGTAAAGGTTGATAAAAGGAAAATGGTGGATGATGAGGGCTTTATTGCCGTTAAACGTCGAAAGAGTAAGGAAAAAGCTGGACATGGTAGTGGAAAGTTTGATGGAGGCATCAGGATTCCTAAGAAACCAATTTTTGAGTATCGGGCCAAGCAACCTTCTGGTCATTCGATTCCAAAGCCTGGTGTAACTGAACCACCACCAACAAATACGTCCAAGCCACAACCGACCCAGAATGGAGCTAATACTTCCACTGCGAATGTCGTTACTAGTAATTCTTTTTCTGATGTAGACACGAGTGGTGAGAAGGTGGGTGACCATAATTCTGATATAAAAACGATGTCGCAAGGTGTGGGACAACACACTAATGTGTTGGATGTTGATGTAACTGATCATGATGAAGTGGAGGATATTCCGGGTGATGTTACTAATATCTTGGGTGACCTATCTTCTATGGGGGCAAGCACTCCCAATAATACGAGTTTAAATGTATAATATTGCTTCATGGAATATTAGAGGTCTGAACCAAACTCCTAAACAGAGTGAGGTTCGTCAGATTATAAGTGAAAATAAGCTTGCGGTTTGTGCCATTTTGGAATCCCATGTTGCTCCTTCGAATTTGGATGTGTTGTGCAAGAAAATCTTCCGGTACTGGGATTGGTGTTCTAATGCTAATTTTTGTACTAAGGGGTCACGTATTTTACTTGGTTGGAATCCTGAGTTGATTGATCTTATGGTGTTATCGCAGTCGGACCAGGTTATACATACTCAGATTTCATTAAAACCGTCTAGGAAAATGGTTTTTTGTTCGTTTATTTATGCACATAACAGGTATATGGATAAAAGATGTTTATGGCAGTCACTTGAAATGCATAAAACCTTTGTAGGACACCGTCCTTGGTGCCTACTTCGGGATTTTAATGCCGCCTTAAACTTAACTGATAAAGATGCAGGTTCCTCTGTGATTGATATTGCTATGCGCGAGTTTAAGGAATGTGTTGATACTATTGAGGTATCGGATGTTAACAACTCGGGTTTGCATTTTACTTGGAATCAAAAGCCTAGGGGTGGTTCGGGGTTATTGAAGAAGCTGGATCGTGTTATGGCTAATTTGCCATTTAATGAAGCTTTTAAGGGAACTAATGCTATTTTTCAGCCATATCGCATCTCAGATCATTCCCCGGCTGTGTTGCGGATTCCGTTGGGTTCTAAGTTTATCCCGAAACCTTTTAAATTTGCTAATCTGCTTGTTCATGATGTAAATTTTAAACAGGTGGTTACAAATGCTTGGAATGAAAATGTAAATGGGTTTCATATGTTTCGTATTGTCAAAAAGTCGAAGTTGCTGAAGAAACCTTTGCGAAAATTATTATATGATAAAGGCAATCTTCATTCAAATGTGACTCGGCTGCGCCATGAATTAGATGAAGTTCAACGAGCCATTGACAAGGATCCTTCAAATCCTGTGTTACGGGAGGAGGAGGC
The DNA here is from genome assembly GCA_034093135.1 of Erigeron breviscapus. NCBI lineage: Eukaryota > Viridiplantae > Streptophyta > Magnoliopsida > Asterales > Asteraceae > Erigeron > Erigeron breviscapus. Next base: position 161,607,749 of record CM067169.1, on the reverse strand, counting down.
TGCCTATTTGAGTGCATTTAATGAAGCCGTGCTTGCGGAAGAAAGGTTTCTTAAACAGAAGGCGAAGGTTAAATGGTTGAAAGTGGGTGACTCCAATTCTGCTTATTTTCATAAAGTTGTTAAATCTAAAGCTGCTCGGAGTCGTATCAATTCGGTCATGACTCTTGACGGTTCAATGGTAGATGGGGAAGGTGTTGCTGATGCTTTTGTTAACCATTATAAAGATTTCTTGGGCAAAGCGGGTGATGTTTCAACATTAAATTCTTTCAATCTGTTCAAGAACCGGTTATCTGAGGATCAATCTAATGCTATGGTGGTTGACATAACGGCTGAAAAAGTGAAGGAAGCATTGTTTTCTATGGATAATGATAAAGCACCAGGGCCCGATGGTTTTTCTCCGGCTTTCTTCAAGAATTCTTGGGATATTGTTGGTAGTAGTGTTGTGGATGCCGTTCAGAAGTTTTTTGGTTCAGGTAATCTTCTTAAAGAGGTGAATCATACCATAATTTCTCTTCTCCCTAAGGTTTCCAGCCCTTCCAAGGTAACTGGTTTTAGGCCTATTGCCTTATGTAATGTCATTTATAAATGTATTACGAAGATTATTGCTAATCGGTTAAAAGGCTACCTTGGTTTTTTGATAAGTGATAATCAATCAGCTTTTGTGCCTAGTAGAAGGATTTCTGATAATATACTTTTAACACAAGAGCTTATGCACAACTATCACCTAGATAGGGGACCGGCTCGCTTTGCTTTTAAAATTGATATTCAAAAGGCATATGACACTGTTGATTGGAAGTTTTTGAGACAGGTTTTGATTGGTTTCGGTTTCCATGCTAAGATGATTGCATGGATTATGGAGTGTGTTACAACGACCTCTTTTTCCATCTGTATTAATGGTAATTTGCATGGTTTTTTCCAAGGTAAAAAGGGATTTGAGACAGGGTGACCCATTATCTCCTTATTTGTTTACTCTTGTTATGGAAATCTTGTCACTGGTTATTCATAGGAGGTTGACAACATCGACTGCTTTTAAGTTTCACCGTCATTGTTCTAAGCTTGAGACTATCAATCTTTGCTTTGCGGATGACCTTTTTATTTTCTTGCATGGAGATTTGGATTCAGCTATGTTTGTTAAAGATGCGCTTCAGGAATTCAAAAATGTTTCTGGTCTTGCGCCAAGTTTGACAAAGAGTACTGTGTATTTTTGTAATGTTCCTTCTCATGTTAAAGGTGCTATCTTGAATATTTTGCCATTTGAAGAAGGTAAGTTACCGGTAAAATATCTTGGGGTTCCTTTGGTTTCTACACGTCTTATTTATAGAGATTGTAAGGAACTTATTGAAAAGGTTCAGAATCGGGTTTCGGATTGGAAAACAAGATACTTATCATTTGCTGGCAGATTACAGTTGGTGCAGTCTGTTTTATCTTCGTTACATGTTTTCTGGTCTTCTGTTTTTATTCTTCCTTCTAGGGTCATTTTGGAGATTGAGCGAATCATGCGGGGATTCCCATGGTGCCAAGGTAAGCTGAAGCGAGGCAAATCTAAAGCTTCATGGGAATCAGTTTGTCTACCAAAGGAAGAAGGGGGTCTTGGCATTAGGCGTTTACATGAGTTTAATACTGCTTTGATTACTGCGCATATTTGGAGCATCGTTGCGGGTAAGGAGTCTCTCTGGGTTCGTTGGATTCATGCATATAAACTGAAAGGTCAAAGTTTTTGGGAGGTTCCTTGTCGTGGTAATATGTCTTGGTCTTGGAGAAAATTATTACAAACTAGACAACATGTTCGACCGTTTTTCTTCTTTTCTATTGGTAATGGAAATTCTATTAGTGCTTGGCATGATAATTGGTGTGGGTACAGCCCTCTTTCTGCCCATGTTTCTCCCCGAGATATTACTCGTGCTGGTCTTTTACTTGATGCTAAGCTTTCGGATATTTGTTATGATAGCTCATGGTTATGGCCGACTGAATGGTATGTACAGTTTCCTGCGCCGGTGGTCCCGAATTTGGTTGCCTCTAAACAAGATGTTTTGACGTGGAAGGACAGGAATGGTTTGGTCAAAGAGTTTTCGGTGGTAAATGTGTGGGAAGACATTCGATCTAGGAATGTGGTAGTTCCATGGTTCAAATTGATTTGGTTTGCACATGGGATTCCCAAACATGCCTTTCATTTATGGTTGGTTTGCAACCAGAGATTGAAGACCCAAGATGTGTTGAGACAATGGGATGTGCATGCAGCTTCTACTATCCGACAAACTTGTCCATTTTGTAAACTACAACCAGATTCACACAACCATCTATTTTTTGAATGTTCTTTCTCGATGCAGGTATGGTTGGGGGTTTGTGTTAAGGAAAATGTTGATCATGTTTCTTGTGATTGGAGTACGCTTATGCAAACTTTCATCACCTATGGAGGAAGCCGTGCTGTTACAAGTATTGTTTCTCGTCTTTTATTTGCTGCTTCAACATATTTCATTTGGAGAGAGCGTAATGCAAGCAAGACTTTTTAATAATACAAAGAGATCGAGTAACCAAGTGATCACTGATATCATTGAGACGATTAGACTGAAGTTGCTTACCTTTCGGTTTAAGCGGACGGTTCGTGTGGAAGAAGCCCTGAGGCATTGGAATCTACCTTTATCGCTTGCTCGTAATATATAGTTTGATCTGTGTTTTTGTATTCTCTAGATTAGCTGTGGTGTCTAGTTGGTTACTGGGTCCTTGGATATCGCACGATTTGTGCAATTCTTTGTAAAGTCGGAGTGATACTCTATCATTCCGCCTGTTTATATTTGTGATTTATAAAAGTTAACAAGGGGTGACGGCCTTTTTTACCGAAAAAAAAGACGGGGATGAAACATACGACATAATCTGATGTGAAATTTTCGAAGCACAGCGGAATGTAATCAACTAATTTCAACATAAACAACAACTATTACAGCGGAAATAGTATTTTTGTGAGGATTTTCCGATTCATAAGACAAACAAAACGAACAAGACAATAAAGTAAAGATAGATAAGAATCTAATACTTGATTCGTAAAGAAAACGGGCCACCGAAATCAAATAATAGAAACACTCCAACCCACCACTATAATCTATAAAGGATCAACACCAAGATTATAATTAAAGGAATTGAAGATTTAAAGATCTCACCCCTAAAATTGATAAAGGACGAACCACCACAATTAAAGATAAAGGGATCACTCCAGACACCCAAATAAATAACGATTTATAAAGGTAATATGAAGATTTGATAAGAAAAAGAAAGTGTTCTTTTCATTCCATTCGATAACTAACTTTACAGATTGCTTTAGGCTAGCTTTTATAGGCAACACTTTCTATTTTCCTAGAATAAAAGAAATACAATAATAAATGAATAACAGCTGTAGCACATAAAAAAAGGACAATCAACCAATGGTAGAGGGGACACGTGTTGTACCCTGCCTCAGGAAATATTCCTTTCATCTGACATGGTCCCCACAAACCGTTAGACAACGTTACTCTCATGCACACATCCTTATCCAAGACCTTCTAGAACTTGTGACGTGGCAGCCTTTTATTGAATGAAATGGCTTCTTGACTGAACAAAATTCTACTGAAGGGTGCTGACTGGAGTTGCTCGCTGAGGCTACCCGCTGATGACTTTCATTGATCCTGGAGGGACTTGCCACTGGAGTAAAGTAACAATTGGAGGCTGCTTGTCAGCGAAGGCTTGTCCATAATGGGCTATGGCTGGCAAGATGAGCATTGCTTGTTCTGGAGGCATCTTCAGTCCACTGCTCGCTGCCAGTTGATTGCTGCCAGGTAGTTCAGCGACCCCTTCTAGTTGACTGGAGTTAGTCAGTTCAGCGAGTGGGATTATATTTGCATCATAATCCAGGTAACCATTTTCGGGTGAAATCCAAATCCAAGTAATGTTCTTCTCAAAACCTCCAATCAACTATATCATATGCTTTTTGGAGATCCAAAATCGCATCTAGGAGGACCTCTATCAAGATGATATCCATGCATGAGCTCCTGAGTAAGCATAATGTTATCAGAAATGCTCCTTCCAGGTATGAAAGCCGATTGGTTAAAGTTTTTTTTTTTTTGGTTAATGGGATTACCCCGGTGAGTATATTATATCACATAACCAAACAATGATAGTACAAGTGATATGGCAGAGTACCAAATCAGTTCACTAGTATGATAGGCCATACAAGTGTTTTTTTTTGGGTAAAGGTTACCCCGATCAATATATTATAACACATCAAATCAGTATAAGTAGAATGGCTATATGCCATACTAATTCATATACATGACATGCCATGTATATGTGTCAATAATAACTTTGTAACAATAAGAACAACCTATTACAATGACTAGAAAAAGACTAAGCAAAGAGGAGCAGCCATTGTAGGTAGCCAAACTTTCCATCCAGCTTAATATTTGTCAGCAAGCCTAAATAGATGTGTTAAACGAATCTGGTCCAGCAAGCCTCCATTTATCCAACAGCGAACCATCCTGACAGCCATGCTTGAATTTAATTGAAGAAATCTTAAGTCGAACATTATGAATAATGATATCCCATAACTTTGATGCTGGTCTTGATTTGTTTGAGAACAATCGAGCATTCCTTTCTTGCCATATGAAGTAAGTCGCTGCAGCTAGCATAAGTTTTTCAATGATGCTCTTAACCGTCTTTTGCTTAGCAATAGGGGTTAACCAAACTATAATGTCATCCCATTTAGCAGAAAGAGATTACATACCAGCCAGAACCTTGATCTTAGACCATACCTGAGAAGAATAAGAACATTAAAAAAAAGATGGTTATGGTTATCTTGTCCACGTTGGCATAGCGGACAACACATAAGATTGAGGTTATATGCACTTCCAACGTCCCATACTTTCATCCTATCTTGTGTTTTCAGCTTCTTGCGAAATACCAGCCACAGATGGAATGAGTAACGTGGTACACAATGCGAGAACCATACAATATTAACCCAAGGTACTTCTTCCTGTCTTGTGCGAATAGTATCCCACACAGTTGCAGACGAGAAGTGTCGCTCCTGGTTATTAGAGTCATACCACCGGATAGAGTCTTGAAAGTCATGAAATTGTGGGGGTTGCACATTAATTAAAACTGGATATAAGTCATACCAAGCCACATGCCACTTCCAGTTATCCTCTTCCACAATATCAACCAGCTTTGCATTAAGAGAAAAAGCATCCCTTGCAATTTCTCTATTACTAACAAAAGATGCAATAGGCCCTACACTCGACCAGTTATCATGCCATGCAAAGGAGTTCATGCCATTTCCAATATGGGTTTTTATGTAAGCACGAATTTTAGGACGAATTTGGAGTAACTTCCTCCAACTCCATGTCATACTACCCCTAGGTGCGACCTCCCAAAAACTCCTACCTTTGAGCTTGTGTAAGTGAATCCAATCAACCCAAACAGATTTTCTGTGTAACAGAATGCTCCAAATATGATTAACCATAAGTGCACAATTTACATCCATAATTCTCCTTATACCAAGGCCTCCTTCATACTTAGGGACACAAATCGAATTCCAAGATGCTTTAGATTTACCTTTTTGAAGTGCACCTTGTGACCAGAGGAATCCCCGCATACGTTTTTCCAACTCCAAGATAATTCGTGAAGGGAGAATGAACACCGAAGCCCAATAGACGTGCATGGAAGATAATACAGATTGAATCAACTGAAGCCTTCCAGCAAAGGATAACGTCTTATTCCTCCAGTCACTAATCTTTTTGTCAAGCTTTTCAACCAATATTGCACAATCTTTATACAATAGCTTAGAAGAGATAAGAGGGACTCCTAAGTATCGAATAGGAAGCTTACCTTCTTCAAAAGGAAGTAAGGTAAGGATAGCCTGCTTTGTATGATCAGCCACATTACAAAAGAACGCCGTGCTCTTCATTAAGCTAGGAACCAGTCCCGAAGCTTTTCTGAACGAATCCAATGACTCCATAATGACCTTCACAGAATTAAAATCCCCTCGAGAAAAAAGGAATAAATCATCCGCAAAGCAAACATTAATTAATTTTTGTTTAGCACATCCATTATGGTACCTGAAGGATGGAGAGGAACTTGCGTTATGTATAAGAGTAAGAGACAATACCTCCATCACCAGAGCAAACAGGTAGGGTGACATCGGATCTCCATGTCTAAGGCCACGATTACCTTTAAAATATCCATAAATGTTGCCATTAATATATAAAGAATAAGAAACCGTGGTGACACAGGTCATAACCCAACTCACAAATCTCTCATGAAAACCAAAGTTAATCAAGATGGATCTCAAGAAATACCAATCAACCGTGTCATAAGCTTTTTGAATATCAACTTTAAAAGCGCTCCTAGGCGGACCAACATCTCTATGATAGTTATGCATAAGTTCTTGAGTAATAAGAATGTTATCAGATATTCTCCTGCCAGGCACAAATGCTGACTGATTGATATTCACCAAGTCATCTAGTCCTTCCATAATGCGCTTGGTAATAATTTTACTGATAACTTTGTAAAGCACATTGCAACAAGATATCGGTCGATAGTCAGTGACAAATTCTGGAGTACTCTTCTTAGGCACCAAAGCAATGATAGTATGATTTATTTCTTGAAGAATCTGGCCATTTCTAAAGAAGTCTTGGACAGCTTTACATATATCATTACCAACAATATCCCAAGATTCTTTGAAAAAAACAGAAGAGAAACCATCCGGACTAGGAGCTTTATTATCACCAATACTAAATACAGCCTCCTTGATATCATCATTAGAAACAGGCCTAATCATACGATTAGCCTTAACAGGGTCAAGTCTATTCGTAAAGATGTCACCAAAAGGGGTAGGCTGTGTATCACCCTTCGAACCCAGAAAATTCGAGTAGTGTGTAACAAATGCACTTACAGCCTCCCCACCCTCATAAGTTACTCCATTGGAATCTTTAATCCTTTCAACATGACTAATATGATTCCTAGTTTTAAGGGAGTTATGAAAGTAGGCTGAATTTGCATCACCCACTTGGAGCCATTCAATCTTAGATTTCTGTTTAAGGAATCTCTCCTCATCCAACAAGGCCTCCTTGAATGCATTTAAACAAGTTATCTCCTCTTCCCTTAGCCCAACATTTGAAGGATCCAAATCAATGGCTTTTTGAACCGAATCCAGTTCAAATCTCAGCTTCTTAACCTTTTCATGAAGATTCCCATTAGCATACAGAAGCTTGCGCATAGGTGTTTTAAGGGATTTGAGTTTCCTGACTACTTGGTACATGGCAAAACCATCAACATGAGCCGCCCATGCATTATCTACTGCCTCTTTAAAACCGGTTTTGAAGACCAGAAAATTTGGAAATTTAAAAGGCTTCGGTTTTTCTCTAGTAATAACTGGAAGTTTGAGGATACAAGGGGAATGATCCGAGACTCTATAAGGCTGAAAAATAGCATGAGAAGAAGGAAATTCAGTAATAAATTGAATATTACCCATTACTCTGTCGATTTTCTTTAAAATTCCAACTCCCTTCTTAGGTTTTTGATTCCAAGTGAAGTGAAGCCCTGTTCTGTTCAAATCCATGACTTCAATTTGTTCCACACACTCTTTGAAATCCCTCATTCCAATACTAACTTTAGAGGAGCCAAAGTAATTATCTTCCAAGTTAAGGGATGAGTTGAAATCACCAAGAAGCACCCACGGCTTATCATGCACAAAGTGGTGATGTGTACATAAATTTGACCATAGTTCCCTTCGATCTTTATAGTGATTATCTACATAAACAAAAGAACAAAAAAGAGTTTTATTATTAATTTTGTAAACAATTTGAGTGTGTACAACCTGGTTAGTTTGACTGAGCACCATAACGTCAACAAGATCAGCATTCCAACCAATAAGTATACGAGTACCCTTCGAACAGATGCCACCATTTGATGTCCAGTCCCAATGCTTGCAAACCTTCCTACAAATACCGGATAAGCGAGAGACATCAACATGTGATTCCATAATGGCACACACATGGAGATGATTCCTGTTGAACCTCTTGTTGTTTCAGGGGCCGGTTCAAGCCCCTTATGTTCCAAGAGGCCAAACTACCCATTGGAAACAGTTGAAACAGGAGTGCTTGCCCCTGGTTGTGTTTCCCTAGGTTTAGTTCCCGCTGCCATGAAAACTTCTGTTTCATTATCATCATCATCAACAGTCTCTTACTCAATTATAGTAGGTTCATTTGGTTCTTCTTTCGAGCCAGACTTTGATGCACTAGTATTTACTTCATCAGAATCATCATTTAGAGCTGCATAGGAAATACTAGTGTTGACATTGGCCTGAGATGTACTCGGTTTACCACTAGAAGTGCTCACTTTATCATTCGAATTCTTTTGATTTGCAACAGGTCTATATTCAAATCTAGTTTTCTGTTTATTCATTTGGAAACCTGATTTCAAATTGTTCCTTTTTTTTCCAACCACCTCAGTGAAACCCTCCTCATCCACTTTTGCTTTTTGTTTATTTGTCTGAGGGTTCTTTGAACATTCATTAGAGTGATGGCCAAACACACAACAGTGTACACACCTCGGGGGTTTCCACTCATATTCCACCTGCATAGTTTCTTTGGTATATCCATCCCCATCTAAAACCGGAATAGCAATCGTTAATTCTTTCTTGAAATCTGATGAGGCCGAAATCTCTATCAAAGCACGTGCATAACTATTCCGCCCCCAAGAATCAGTACACATCGCACTTGTATAGGTGTCAAGCAACTTTGGGGTACCAAGTTTAGACGCAAGCATACTTAGACCATCATCGGTATAGGCAGCAATTGGAACGTTATGAATCTTTATCCAAACCGAGACATCCTTAATATCTTCCTTCCTAAGTACAGCGTTTGGTGACCATGTATTTAGAAACATAGGTAAATTACGAATTAACCAAGGCCCCCCTTCTAGCACATCAAGCATACCCTTTTTATCAGAAAATTTGAAGAAGAAGAACCCATTAGAGTTCATCATAATTTTTTGCAGTCCAAATTTTGCCCAATTTGTCTTGACAAAATACTCAACACCTGGATAAGCCAGTCTATCACCCAAGAAATAACCAAAAAGCGTATTTGCAAACTTATCTTAAACAACTCGAACGGATTCTTTTGGTAACACTACATCAACATCAGCATGCTCACATAAATTATCTATCTTACGAAAATTAACAACTTTCTTGATTGAACCAGCTTTAAGCTTAGCTGCATATGAAGTGGATGTATTCTGACCGGCTCAACATGCACCTCGCTCTTATTTGCTGTCTCAAATTCAACATGCTTTTTTCCAGCCATTGAAGGGTTTTGCAAATTAGCGCTTTTATCACTGTTTCCTGTCTTAAATTCAACATACTCATCATCGTCTTCCTCCTCAGGAATAGGAGAGACGGAGAATGGACACCCATTAATCTCACCAGATGTTACAGGATACACATTTGGCTGCTCATTAGATGATTCTGATGTTCCACCATCGGTTGTATCAACACCCTTAGTACCATCCATGTTCGCATTCACCTTAACATTAAAAGAATCATCAACAGCCTTTGGTTCGTCAATAATTACTTTGCCAGGATCGACAGATTCAGGAGAGGATTGTAATTTTCCATCTTCTTTAGAAACATTGCCCTTTTAAGGGCTCCCATCTTTCTTCTTCTTCCCGTACATCTCACCAGTACGTATTCTATTTGGGTAAAGGGTTACCCCGTTTCAACTTTTATAATCATCATCAAAATATTACAAGTAATGTGATTGGGTACCACATTAGTTTCATTTACGTGACATGCCACATAAATGTTAACAAGGAAACACAACTTCTACGAAAGATATCACCCTATCACTACATGAAACAAAATGCAGCAACTAGGTAACAAAGAAATGATTAATCTGGTGGTCTATCTTGACTTGAAATTCGACTGGCCAGGTTCCACTTCTCCAGTAATTGGAGTTCACGATGCCCACCTTTAGCTTTCACTGTAGCTAGCTTGAATCGAACAGTGTCTACAATAATAGTCTTCATTTGTGCTGGCGAACGCTTCTCATTTGTGAACATACGGTTGTTTCGTTCCTGCCAAATGTAATACGATGTGGCTGCAAGTACTAGCCTTCCAATAACACTCCTGATTGAATTGCCATTCGATATAGGTATTAAGAAATCAACTATATCGTTCAACTTTGCTGGAATGTTTCCCAAATCAGCTAGGTCACGAACGAGATGCCATATATTTGAAGCAAAAGGGCACTCGAAAAAAAGATGATCGTGAGAATCTGGACCTGAATGACACAATGAACAACAAACAAGGTTAAGGTTAACCGCCCCCCCAACATCCCATGGTTTCATCCTGTCATGTGTCTTCAATTTCTTGTTCATGACCATCCATAACAAAAAAGAATGTCTAGGGATGCAACTTGAGTACCAAACAACATCAACCCATAAGACAGGTTCTCGTTTGTATCTAATCAGTTCCCAAACATTAGATGTCGAGTAATCCTTTTCAATGCCATCAACAGAGCATAACAATAAGCTATCTTTTTTATCCGGATTAAGTAAAGGGACATCACAGTTTATTAATACTGGAAATAAATCGTACCATGCAGTTGGCCACTTCCATGAACCATCTTCAATTAAATCAGCAACAGAATTCGTCAATGAGAAACCAGCACGATGGATTTCTCTATGAGATATCACGTTACATAGTGGACCAAGGTTACTCCAGTTATCAAACCACATCGACGTCGACTTACCATCTCCAAGTTTTTGCTTCAAAAGAGGGCGTAGAGCATGCCTTTCTTGCATCAATTTCCTCCAGCCCCAACTCATGCTAGCCTTCTGTTGCACTTGCCAAAAACTCTTGCCTTTTAACTTATGGGTGTGCACCCACTTAACCCATAACGAGTTACGATTAGAGATGATGCTTACTATATGCTTAGCCATGAGAGCTTTATTAACATCAGCAACTCTTCGTATGCCCAACCCCCCTTCATATTTCGGTACACATATAGCTTTCCAGGCTACTCTTGCCTTCCCTTTACGCATATGATCCTGACTCCACAGAAAATCACGCATCTTTTGTTCTAATTCAGCAACTAGCCTTGCTGGAAGGATAAATACAGAGGCCCAATAGTTATGTAGCGATGATAGGACAGAGATAATCAATTGTAGTCTTCCGGCAAAAGACAACGATTTATTACGCCAATCATTTATCCTATTCTCCATGCGCTCCAATAAAACTTTACAGTCTTGATATAACAATCTAGTGGAGATAAGAGGGACTCCTAAATACTTAATTGGCAGTTTGCCCTCTTTGAATGGCATTAAAGCAAGGATATTCTGTTTAACTTGTTCCGGAACATTACAAAAGAAAATAGTACTTTTAGGAATGCTAGGAACCAAACCGGACATGTTCTTGAAGTTGTTCATGGTGTCCATTATCATCATTGCCGAGTTACTGTCCCCGTGTGCAAATAAGAAAAGATCATCCGCAAAGCACACATTGATAATTTGTTGTTCATCACAATGTTTATGGAACCGGAATCCATTGCCCTCCCTTGCCAATTGTTGTAGAAGTAGGGTAAGAACCTCCATAACTAGTGTAAATAGATATGGAGATATAGGATCACCCTGCCTTAATCCCCTTTTACCTTCAAAAAAACCATGGAGATTTCCATTTATGCTAATGGAGTAAGTAGGAGTAGTAACACAGGCCATAACCCATGCCACTAGCTTAGGATGGAAACCAAACTTAAGCATAATAGCTCTTAAAAAACCCCAGTCCACTGTGTCATATGCTTTCTGAATATCAATTTTAAAAGCACATCTAGCAGTACCTCTATCCAAATGATAATTATGCATTAGTTCCTGTGTAAGAAGAATGTTATCCGATATGCTCCTTCCTGGAATAAATGCAGATTGGGTAGTACTCACAATATCATCCAAAGTCTCCATGATCCTATTAGTAAGAATTTTACTGATACATTTATATAGAACATTGCAGCATGCAATCGGCCTGTAATCAGTAATTAGAGAAGGAGAGGTCTTCTTGGGAACAAGAGCAATTATAGTGTGATTAATACCTTTCGGAAGTCTGCCATTGCGAAAAAAATCTTTAATTGCTAAACAAACCTCCATACCCACCAAGTCCCAGTCATTCTTAAAGAAGACAGATGAGAACCCATCTGGACCAGGTGCCTTATTATCACCAATAGAAAACATAGCCAATTTGATTTCTTCATCTGTCACATGACGAATCATTTGTAAGGCTTTCTGCTGATCAATCTTTTTTGTGAATACATTATCATTTGGAGTCATGGAAGTGATTCCTGCCTTTCCCAAAAAATCAGCATAATGCTGAACAAAAGCTGGTGGAATGTCGCTGCCCTCAAGAACTTGACCAGCAGCATCTTTAATCAAATCTATGCGACTACGATGATTCCTACTTTTGACAACATTATGGAAGTAAGCAGTATTTGCATCACCCACTTTCAACCATTCAATTTTTGCTTTCTGTTTAAGAAATCTCTCCTCATCAAGCATTGCATCCTTATATTCATTGAGACACTCAGTTTCTTGTAAACGTAAATCACAATTTGAAGGGTCTTTATCTATAGCTTGTTGGAAGTTCTCAAGTTTCTGCCTTAGCTTTGCAACATTATCATGCAGATTTCCTTGCTTATGGAGAAAACTTCTTAGAGGGTGCTTTAAAGCCTTTAGCTTTTGAGTTATACGATACATATTATGACCCTCTACATCCATGTTCCATACCTGCTCAATGAGATCTCTATAGCCCGATTTGGAAACAAGGAAATTCGCAAACTTAAAAGGTCGTGGCATAAACCTCGCAACAGAAGGTAGTTTTAGAATACATGGACTGTGGTCTGAAATCCTATATGGCTGGAAAATAGCATGCGATGCAGGAAATTCCACCATAAATTGTAAATTACCCATGACTCTATCAATTTTCTTAAGGATACCCGTGCCTTTCTTAGGTTTTTGATTCCAAGTAAAGTGAAGACCCGAGCTTTTGATATCAAGAACTTCAATATTAGTAACACATTCCTTGAATTCTCTCATCCCTATAGTAATCTGTGATGACCCAACAAACTTATCGTTTAAATTCAGTGATGAGTTGAAATCACCAAGAATACACCATGGTTTATTCGCCACAAACTGTTTATGCAAGCACAAATCCCTCCATAACTCTCTTCTATCTTTGTAATGGTTGTCCGCATAGACAAAAGAGCAAAACACAGCTTTATGATCAATTTTAAAGTGGATCTGAGTATGAATTACCTGCCTTGATTGAGCAAGAATCATAACATCCACCATGTCAGGGTTCCACCCAATAATAATACGAGTGCCTTTAGAGCACAAATTACCATTAGACGTCCAATCCCACGATCCACATATTTTCTTACAAACGTTAAATAATTTTGAAACATCCATATGAGATTCCATGATCGCACACACATGAAAATGATTATCACGGACAGCTTGGCGAACTTCGTTTTGTTTCAGTACGTATTCTATTAAAACGTTCTTCTAAAGCTTTCAAATCAAATGGACTATCTCTCTTCATACACTCTAAACACCATGCAACAAAAATAATCCAGCGACCACGACCCAACAAACCAGTAGAAAGACAATAAAAATAAAAACCCTAACCCTAGCGACGAGACAAAGAGAAACCCTAGACAACGATCAAACTCCTTATATGATTAGATACCCAGGTTAATTCAAAGATACTAACATGTAGTATCCAAAAGAACCCAAGATGCTAACCAAAAAGAGAGAAAGAAAAACGTTATCAAGGATTTAGAATGAAAATCGAAAGAGAAACCCTAAAAACCCTAAAACGAAACCAACAAATCAGTCAACCTAATTCAAGATTGCAATCGAAATCCATTGGATTAGATAACAATACTCGAACAGATTAAACAGATTAAGGATCGAATTAGGGTAGGAGGAAGGAGGTGCAAGTCGTCATGCTAGAGAGAGAGAAATAGGGTTTTCGCCATACAAGTGTTAAATTGCAAACAAGCAAACCAGAATAACTAGAGTTACAATATCACTAGGAAACGAATTAGTAACTCAAACTATGATTAAGTTGCATCCGACAGGAGAAGAGCATTCCTGGGGAGATCCAACGCTTCCAGCAGTCTTGCTACATTAGGGGTATTCTTGAATTTCAGCGATGCAAGTCTCCATCTAACAGTTGATTTGCTAATCTTT
>CM067169.1:161537118-161592493 GCA_034093135.1 Erigeron breviscapus | reverse complement strand
ACAATTTGGATGTTTATTTTGAAAAGTAACTTGTGCATTATTCTTTTGCTATGAATGTCTTCTTATCAAGTGTTACATAGTTTTCACTCATTGTTTTTTCCTTCCATGTATTGATTTCCAGACAGAACAGGGGACTTACCCATCCTAAGCAATTGAAGGCAGATCCCCAAGTAGTGATGCAACAATTGCTAACTTTGGTTCAGCATACGGCGGTGAGCTAGATTCTTTCACCAATGGACAGATACAAGGAGTTTGCTTGAATTTGGTTTATGGGGTGTAGAGAGGTGGGGTAAAACCAAATACGATTAGTTTAAATGAAATCTAGCAAATGGATCAAAAGTCTCTCAAAGTGTATTAAATTTTAGTATGACAACTAAAGAAATCCACACAAATTTCACATACACATACATACATAAATATAGAACTCCTAGTTTTTATATTGGATCACATGTTTTTAAAGTTCATTTACATGTGAAACATTATAAAAATGTATGTTGTAGAAGAATGATATGAACCCATCCCATAATAGGCTCGTATCATGCCATAAGCTAGGTGTAGAACTCACTCCCAAAAGCTAGCTCAAAGGAGGAGGGGACACCTAGGCTTATAAACCACCAACCAATCTCATACTTGGCCGATGTGGGATCATATCAATACCCCACCCTTTGAAGAGCCAACGTCCTCGTTGGTCACGGCTATGTTGGTCACGGTTGGCACCCTTCTCCTTGGGTCCAAGCCACCACTCCATAGGCCACCACTCCGAGCGTTGGAACCTCGAAAGGTAGGGCTGGCTCTGATACCAATTGATACGAACCCATCCCATAATAGGCTCGTATCATGCCATAAGCTAGGTGTAGAACTCACTCCCAAAAGCTAGCTCAAAGGAGGAGGGGACACCTAGGCTTATAAACCACCAACCAATCCCATACTTGGTCGATGTGGGATCATATCAAAGAATTTTTTTTTCAAAACCTTCAAAATAGCCTTGTGTGAACTTGTGAATAAATTTGTTCACGTTTTTGTTCACATGTGAACAAACGACTATATATAAGGTTTTGAAAAACGTTATGTTCTACAACATACATTTTTATGACGTTTCACATATGAATGAACTTTAAAAACATGGATCTAATACATAATTTAGGAGTTCTCACAGTTTTTCAAAAAAAGGGTTCTGAAAAAGGGTCCCATATATATATATATATATATATATATATATAGGAAAAGGTTCATGTGAGAACCATTTGAATTGGAAGAACCATGAGAACTTTTATATTATAACTTGATGTTCATATATGAATGATGTATGTGAACATATTTGTTCACATATGAACTATCAAGTTATACTTATAATTACTTATGCTCATATGTGAATAGTTCTCACATGAACCTTACCCTATATATATATATATATATATATATATATATATATATATGTAATAAGGATGATGATCCGTACACCACCTAATTTTAACCATACATCACAAATGTGCTTTAGAATAATGTATTTTTAAATAATATTAAGCACGCTTGGTGATGTATGGTTAAAAAAATATGATAAATTGTCCACCGTGGTACTTGACCCCACAACCATAGGTAGATAGGTCATCAAACATACCACATAAGGATATATACATATATATATATACACACCTATACTACTTTATAAAATGAACTACCCCCTAAGACTTTAAGCACTTATTTATTCTCGAAATACCCCTCTAATTTGTTCTAATTTTTTATCCAATGCTTTTCTACCAAAACTAAGCTCAATCAATTCTCGGATCCAAATAAGAAATATTTATCAATAGATTTATTATTCTTTAAATCCGTATAAGAAAAACAAAAAAAGTTATTTATAATAATTACATTCAAATCTTTGAACTAAATGATATTCTCTTCTTCTTAACCAATAAATTCTTCACTATTTTAATGTCCGGGATCATTCTTCTATATGTAGCCATTTTATAGAATTAAGAATGCCATGACAATTTTAAAAAAGTAGGAAACTGCTACGTTCAACACCCAATGCCATTAATAGGATTGTGCTCTAGCAAGTTCTTAGTGATTTAGTTCATTTTTATTTTATTTTAATTAAATTTTTTTTTGATATCACGTAGTAAATATTTATTAAGCAACAGCCGCACTATACATATATACTACCTTCAAAAGCATTAAAGTTTAAAAATTGGATTATTATTAACTAATTCATATTGATATTATCTACTACTAGAAGAGTGCATATTACTATTGGGAAACCTGTATAAAAAATGTGGAACATTCCTAATCAAAACCTATTGCAAGTTTCAAATGAAGACTAATGATGATGTGGTAGCACACCTCCTGTGTTGACCGTTACAATTAGCGATGTTTTTTTTAGTTGATTGTATTGTTTTATCTTGTTTAGCTACGTGTTCTAATATATATGGTATGCCATATATTACTTGAATGTGACACTCAGTCACATTATTTGTACCCAAAACAGTGATGTTATGGGTGACGGCCTTTTACCAAAAAAAATAAAAAAACTATGTAAAAAATGTACACAATGAGTGACAATAACAATTCTATCCTACTCAAGTTGGAAGGAAGATGGAGGTATTAGAAATGCATCTAAAAGCTTGCTACACAAGTTACACGAATTGTATCACACTCCCTATCGGATGTGATTGATAAATTTCAAATTACAGATTTAAAACTGCAATACTTATATTTTTCAATAGTTGAGTAGAGTATGTCATTTTTTGCTGTTACAAATGCTTTTTTTTTACAGATAACAAATAGTCCTATGATCATTTGATGTTTAATAGCATAATTAATCAATTTTTGTTTGACTGCTGTACTTGATAAATAATAATCCATCACCGTTTGTGGTGCAGGAGCTGTATCGTGAGTTATGCATACTGGACAAACTGGAGCAAGATGATCAACAAAAGCATCTGGGAGGCATGAATTCAATTTCTGCTTCAAAAGGTCCACTACGTAACCATGAATTCATGCCATTACATTATTTCTTTGATTTATGATATACCCTCCATCCTTACTATTAGAGGCAGTTTAACCAACTTGGCAAAGAAAATCATACCTAATTAGACACTAGATCATGTAACAGTGTGTAAATAAAGGCATTTTCAATCGTAGATCTCACGGTCATGTTTGTGTTTGTATAGCGTCTGGTTTGATATAGTTCAATAAAATGCTGAACTATTGGCCAATTGTATAAAGTTTCCCTTAATGAGGAGAAAGTAAGCAAACAGCCATTTAGACTTAAAAAAATACCACTTTTTGAATTGCTGTTAAAGGGGCTCAACCAAGAACCATTTCGAAAGTGGTTAGGAATCAGCGACCCTTTTCCAACCCGGTTCCAGCCAAGTTCTGTTGCTCGTCTCCCTTTCCCAACAGTTGTTATGAGCTCAAGCTCAATAGGACAACTGTGTGCAAGTCGACTGCAATCATAGTTGCTTATTTCAAGTAATGATCACTTTTGGCACCATCGGTGGAATGATAAATTCTAAATTACCAAAAGTAAACGTTGCATTATTTTTGTAGGTGTTGAGTTTGTGTATCTTAAGCAAGAACTTAAAGCCCAAAGGAAGCATGTAAAACTTCTAAAGAAAAAGTCACTCTGGTCCAGGAGTATGGAAGATGTACTATTGCTAGCTTTTACTTCATACGTTGATCCACATTTCACGTTTATCTCACTTAGCTTTAATTTGAAATGAAAATTTTAGTTAAAAACCCTGATATACTAATGAGTTGTGCTTACTATGTGGATTAGGTTATGGAAAAGCTTGTTGATGCCGTCATCTATTTAAACCGACAGGTCAAAAATGCCTTTGAATCTGCATGTATGGCCATCCCATTTAAATTTCAAACTTTCAAGTTTCGGATGTTGCATCAAAGTTCTTATTACGTATTTGTTCATCGCCATAAAAACAGTTAGTCCCCACAAGACTCCCCTAAACTAGAGTTAATTTCACAAATCGTCCTTGTGGTTTTACCAAAAAATCACGTTTCATCCTTTAAACTTCAAAATGACACTGGTAGTCCTTTATACGCGGATAATGGTCATGTTTCGTCCTTTAATCTTTTATACGCGGATAATGGTCATGTTTCGTCCTTTAATCTAACGGATGATGGTCACGTTTCGTCCTTTAATCTAACGGATGATGGACACGTTTCGTCCTTTATACGGTCGACTAAAGGACGAAACGTGACCATTATCCGCGTATAAAGGACTACCAGTGTCATTTTGAAGTTTAAAGGATGAAACATGATTTTTTGGTAAAACCACAAGGACGATTTTTGAAATTAACTCCCTAAACTATTGATTATTTAACGACATTTTGGAAAATTATGTGATTTACTAATTACTAATAACCAAAACTTCCAGTTAGCTATGATGTTCCAAATTTAATGAGACAACAGGCATGCATGCATGTTGACGAGTTATTAAGCATGCTTTGCTATATGAATGGATAAAGTAAGGGGTTATACGAAATACTAAGGGGCTGTTTAGTTTTGCATATCAAAATGATTTTATGATACGAGTTATCAGATTCTCTGGCAGCATAATACTTAATACTATTTGTATTTGCTTATGCTATATGAAGGCATAATGGTAGGATAACCATATATTTTGTATATGACTATTTTTATGTTTATACACATGGCATTGACTTCCTGATGATCACAGATGATATTGATGTAGCATCAGATGGATGCCCAAACATGCAGTGTAAACTTGGACATGCTGGTCTTGCATTGCATTATGCTAATATTGTTCTTCAAATTGACTCAATCGTAAGTACTTGCACTTATACATAAAGTAGTAGTGTACTAGAAAGGCCATTTGTCAACCTTTCGATAATCAGCACTTGTGCAGGTGATATGAAATTAATCATCTAAAACTGATTATCTTACCCTTTAGTAGTTAGGTAAATAGACGGATAATGTGTTTATCTAAACATGAAAAACATATTATTGCACCTTGAAATTGCAATAATTGTTGTAATATTAAACATGTAATAATCACGAGTAAATGCAACGGAAAATCAGATCACATATAACATAAACTTAATTAACATAAATTTTAAATAAATAGGATTGATTACCTTGAACCATTGTGGTTGAATTAAGAACGGGTTCAAAAACACAGATATAATGAAACCAATATTCAAAAGCATGAATAGTTCACACTACACCTCAACCAACGTCATACGGATGCTAGTATGACATCATAAAAAACAAAGGGATGTTTTTGTTTTCTTTTCGATGACTTCGAATGGAATTATTTTCACGGCTCCGAGCTTTCATAAGAAAAGAGATATTAGTTTTGTCTTGTGGTTTTATTCGGCAAACATTATATATATATAGTTTCATTTGAGAACTATTCACGTATGAACATAAGTAATATTAAGTATAACTTGATTTGTTCATATGTAAACATATTTGTTCACATATATCATTCACATATGAACATCAAGTTATAATTTAAAGGTTCTCATGGTTCTTTCAATTCAAATGGTTCTCACATGAACCTTTTCATATATATATATATATATGTGTGTCTGTGTGTGTGTCCAGGTGTATATATGTGTGACCCATAAGCTCACATATCTAGACATATATCTATTTTTGACATATCCCCAAAAATAATAAGATAGTCAGTTCCATAGAACACCTGATCGCATAATAGAATGACCTTAAAAGATTTGTGCAGGGCGGTACTAAAGGGGGGCAAAGGGGGCCAATGCCCTCTCGAAATTTAAATTTTGTCATGTATTTTTAAATTTTTCATGAATTTTTAAAATTTCTATAGGATTTTAACATTTTGCCCTTTTTTAAATTTATTTTTCATGGATTTTTTAATTTTGCTCCCTTTGGTTTTTTTTTTTTCGGTACCGCCTCTGGTTATTGTCTTTCTTTTTTGCATTTTGTAAATATGGTTCCACACTTTCACAATGTACCAATATTGCTTAAGTGTCATTTTGATTTCTATCTGGTTCAATCTTTCACATGATTTGCCACTTGTTATTAGGTTTCTCGAAACGGCCCTATGACTTCATTTGCAAGGAGCATGCTATACCAGAGCCTCCCACCCGATATAGAGTTATCTTATCGATCCAGATTAGCTTCATTTAACGTTGGAAGAGAGGTAAAGTACTGATATTCAGCTAGCAATTCAAACTAGCTTTGTTCTCATATTTCTACTATATCATACGTCTGTTTCCATAGCTTGACATTCCAGATATTAAAGCCGAAATGGAAAAAAAGCTATGTTGGTTTTCTCCGGTAGCCATAAACACAGCAAAGTAAGCAGATTTCAGCCTTTTTTTTAAATGGCAAGTTGATCTGTTTTTTGATTTTCTCACTCAGTTTTGTATCTTTTCACTAGGGCTCATCATGGATTTGGTTGGGTTGGTGAGTGGGCGGACACCGGGTAAGTTACGTATGAGTTTCAAAGACTACATCGTTGGAAATCACAGCAAGATAATGAGTGGGTCATGGATTAACCTTGAAGCATTTTTAAGTGTTGACCCGTTTAGAACAATTTTTTTACGAAACTATATTGTCAAAAAAGTGATTGACAATGTTATATGCAACCTCTACCACAAATTTACATCCACGTAAATGGGCTACTGAGTCGCTTCAGGTAGAAGGCCATTTTTACCTGTGTGATTCACTAGTTATAGAACATACCGACCATATTGACAATTCATAATTAGATGCTTGCAGATTGCCACATTTAGAAATTAACAAAAGCTACATGAATCGAAAAATGAAACCGATTTGTGATTTATGCAGTTCTGGAGCAGGGCAGAAACCAAATGGGTTGAATGATATAAATTGGATCGAGACATTTAACCATGCAGACAAACGAACAACAGAAGGTTATATTGTTGAACTATTGTTGTGGCTCAACCTTTTGATAAAAGAGTTGGGGATTAATGCAAATATAGAAGAAGATCACTCAAACAAGGAGTCCCCAAAAGATTCCACTCAAGTGACTCAACAATATAACAATCAAAACTTAGAGCACAAGGACACTCGTGTTGTGCAGCACATAGAAGAAAACAAATAAACTACTGATGATCTTCCGGTTGATTTTGAATCCCCGACACGAGATTAAAAAAGCATCATATATTCACGATGATGATGTGCTACTTAAAGGGTTAGTTGCATAATGGTCCGTGTAGAGGACTTACTGTATATATATAACTAGATTATTTTCGCGTAATAAGCGGGTTAAACAAATTAAGTTTCGTTATAACTTATACTAAATTAATAGTTATAAATAAGATACGTTGAGATTTGATGATAGTATTATTTAAAAAATGTGCTTTGTATTAGAAATTATAATGTAAAATAATAATATAAAGTTAAATGTAGATATTAGCTGCAGAAAGATTTTATATATTAGAGATAATTAAAGACATGTTAAATTTGTATAATTTTTCTATACTATATTATAAAAGAATAGCACTTTATTTTTGAAAGTGTTGAAAAATATGTAATATTTTCACTTAGCACCTCTTAAAATATTTTCACCTACTGTTTTAAAATATCTTCATTAACTCTTTACATCAATTATTTACACCACTCCACGTCTCATCTCCCACCAACATATCGTCGCCGCCACGACCACCGCCGCATTGTGCGGGTAACATGCTAGTGTAATTTAACAAACATATAGATAAAAGATGTTGAAAAATGGTGATGTTGTCATTTTTAAAATCGTTTTTTTTTTTAATTATTCTAAGCATCATACACATATTATTATCTTTTATTAAATATCATAAGATACTAACGATGTAAAACTAAATACTTATAATCAATTTGTAAGAGACAAACCTTGGGTAATTCTTGGTGACTTTAATTCATCGCTTAATTTAGAAGATAATCTTTTTGGTTCTTCGACTATTAGCATTGGGATGAAAGATTTCAAGGAGTGTGTGCAAGAATTGGAAGTTTTGAGAAAGGGAGTGGGCATATTTAAGAAGATTGATCGAATTATGGGGAATATCCATTTCATAGATGAGTTTCCTGCATCATGTGCTATATTCCAACCTTATAGAATATCGGACCACTCTCCATGTGTTCTCAAGCTGCCATCAGTGACTAGAACTCGTCCAAGACCTTTTAAGTTCGCGAATTTTTTGACTAATAAACAGGGATTTCGGGAGGCTGTTTTGAGCGCATGGGACCAGGAATTTCAAGGCCACCATATGTTACGTGTAGTTAAGAAGCTGCGTTCTCTTAAGTTTCCTCTGCGCAAGCTGCTATATAACCAGGGTAATCTTCACTTGAAGGTTACGAATGCAAGGAAGGAACTAGATGAAATTCAGGTTCAAATTGATAGTGATCCAGATAATATGACACTTCGGGAAATTGAAGTAAAACGCCTTAACTCTTTTAATGAAGCCTCTCTATATGAAGAAAGATTCGTTAAGCAGAAGAGCAAAGTGTTTTGGCTTCAAGCTGGTGACTCCAATACGACATTTTTTCATAACTCGGTTAAATGTAAAAATCACCGTAGTAGAATTGAAGTTATAAGGGATGCTAGTGGAGTACTTCATGAGGGTAGTGATGCTCCTAAGGCTCTGGTTCATCACTATGAAAACTTTCTTGGCATTGAAGGCAGCTCATCTCAATTACCATCACCAGAACTTTTTTCTAAGGTTTTGGATGAACAAAAGGCTGCCCATATGGTTCGAAATGTTTCTGAGGAGGAGATTAAAGCTTCCATGTTCTCGATTGGGGAAGATAAAGCCCCGGGGCCTGATGGATTTACTTCAGCTTTTTTCAAGAATGCGTGGGAAATAGTGGGAAAGGATGTTTGCCTTGCGGTTCATGAATTTTTCCGGAATGGAAAATTGCTTCAGGAGGTAAATCATACAATTATCGCCCTAATTCCAAAAGTCCCAACCCCTTCCTATGTTAATGATTATCGGCCTATTTCTTGTTGCAATACATTGTATAAATGTATCAGCAAAATAATCACCAACAGGATTAAAGAGGGGTTGAATGAGCTGGTTAGTATAAAACCAATCAGCATTTGTTCAAGGGAGACGTATCACGGATAATATAATGCTTACCCAAGAACTTATGCACAATTACCACCGACAGGTGGGCCCCCCGAGATGTGCCTTCAAAATAGATATCCAAAAGGCCTATGACACGGTTGACTGGAAATTCTTGGAGGCCACTCTTAGAGGATTTGGCTTTCACCCAAAAATGGTGAAATGGATTATGGTGTGTGTTTCGTCCACTTCTTTCTCGTTATGTATCAATGGGAATTTGCATGGATATTTTAAGGGCAAGAGGGGACTTCGTCAAGGCGATCCCATGTCACCATATTTGTTTACTATGGTTATGGAAGTACTAACATTAATTTTGCAAAAATCTGTTTCTATTTCCTCTAATTTCAGATTCCATAGTAATTGTGAGAAGCAAAAGCTAATCAACCTGTGCTTTGCCGATGATTTATTCTTGTTTGCAAGGGGCGAAACTTGATCAGCAAAACTTATTATGGAGTCGTTGGATACATTTAAGGAAATGTCCCAAAAAGTACTGCCTTTTTTTTGCAATGTTCCTGATCATACGAAACATGCTATCCTTTCTATAATGCCTTTTGAAGAAGGTATGCTACCGGTAAGATATCTTGGAGTTCCTCTTATTGCGTCTAGATTGTTGTATAAAGATTGTAAGGTGTTGATTGAGAAGATGGAGCAAAGGATCACAAATTGGAGAAATAGGTTCCTCTCGTTTGCGGGCAGGTTACAACTAATCCGATCTGTTTTATCTTCTTTTCACATTTATTGGGCATCGGTATTTATCTTACCAGTTCGGGTTATTAAAGAGCTTGAGAAAAAGATGCGAGGTTTTTTGTGGTGTCAAGGACCAATGTCAAAAGGCAAAGCCAAAGTAGCGTGGAAGTCAGTTTGCATTCCCAAATCAGAGGGCGGTCTAGGTATTAAACGCATTGTTGAGGTCAATAAGGCCTTAATGGTGTCACATATTTGGAGCCTTCTTAATCATAGAGAGTCTTTATGGGTTCAATGGATACATTTACATAGACTAAAACAAAGAAGCTTTTGGGATGTTCCGGTCCAAAATGGATCTAGTTGGGGGTGGCGGAAAATACTCCATCTGAGAAATGAAATACGACCCTTTATTTGGTCTAAAATAGGTGATGGTAGGAATACATCCGTTTGCTTTGACAAGTGGGCTGAGTTATGTCCGATTCGAGCTCTTGTAACACCAAGACAAATTTTTCAAGCTGGATACTCTCTTCAATCTTGCATTGCAGATATTTATCGAGATGGTCAATGGAAATGGCCAATGGCCTGGTTTGATCTTTTTCCTGTCTTAATTGGTCTTCCCTCTTTGCATCTACAACAAAATGAACCTGATATGCTAATATGGAAGGATTGGAATGGTAAAGAAATCCCTTATTGATGAGTGTGGTTTGGGACTCTATCCGTACAAGAAAGGAGAAGGTTGCTTGGGCTGATGCGGTGTGGTTCTCCCAGTGTATTCCACGACATGCTTTTGTTGTGTGGTTAATCATTGGCCGGAAACTTAAAACACAGGATAAATTAAGACATTGGGATGTTGGTGGCAACATCAATTTAAACCTAATGTGCTGCTCACTTTGCAAGGGGGAACCTGACTCACATTCTCATCTTTTCTTTGAGTGCTCATTTTCCTTGCAAGTCTGGGATCGGGTCAAAGCCATGGCTGAAATATAACACCTCTCTAATAAATGGGATGACATCCTAGATTGGTTAATCTTGAAGTCAAAGTCTCGATCTGCCAAGAATGTAATTGGAAGACTTATGGTTGCAGCTACATGTTACTTTATCTGGAAAGAGAGAAACAATAGGCTCTTCACCAAGAAGGCTAAACCACCGGACCAGATTGCTGCTGATATTTTCTCTACGGTTCGCCTTAGATTGGCCACATTAAGATTCAAAGATACTAATCAGGTGGCAAGGCTGCTAAATGCTTGGAAACTACCCCGTAACTTCCTTGTCTATGATGATAATCAGCAATGAAGTGAGTCGATTGGTGGGCTGATTCTTGCATGTCGTTTGTTGCTACATAACAGCACATCTAGCTTTTATTAGTTGTAGTGTAGCGATAGTATTACTTGTTCTATTTGGTTTAACTATTTGGTATGCTCCGTATTGAGCTTGGTTAACACTCATATGGCATGTCATATGTGTGAACTAATGTGACATTCAGTCACATTACTTGTACTTATTTGTTTTGGGTGTTGTTATAAAATTCATCATTTACCAAAAAAAAAACACTTATAATCAATTTCCACCTATTTAATCTTTTTTACATTTATTACGTTGGATGTTAAAATTCTTATATAAAGTCATAATTTGATAACAACGTACGACATAAAACAAAAGAAATGTTATAAAGAAATTTAAAAAAAAGTGATTTAAAAAATAATAATATAAAATTTATGAATTATTTTGATAATTATAGAATGTAAAAAATTAGTTTTCATAGTTAATGATTATTAAGTTAGAATTAAAATTATAAAACTTAAATAAAGATATATATTATCAACATTTTGATCTAGCGGTTCTAATTAAAAGTTAAGCTTTATTAAGGCTAAATTCTCATTTTATAATTAAGGTTTCTCTTTTATATATACTTAGATACATAGATATAGATATCTACCAATATACTAAAAAAGGATTGAGAGTTTCTTAAAATAACATGTGGCACATCCTTTAAGCGACATGTGTAATCATTAGTTTTAAAACTTTAATAAATTACATTAAATAAACTACCTAATAAAGATTATCAAGATGTTATCTTTCTAATTCTTTTATTAAATATATTTATATCTTTTTATTGGGTAAAGGGGAATAACCCCCGTTGACTTTTATAACAACACCCAAAACAATAAGGTATAAGTAGTGTAGCATAGCATTACACTGGTATATATAGGACATGCCCCATATATGTAAGCAAGAAAAACAATCTAAACAAGAAATGCTAGCATTACAACACTACCTATTTTCGACTAGGAAAACATACAAATCACAATAAATCACATCTAGTCTAATATAATAGGTGACCACGAATGTCCCAAGTCTTCAGCACACGCTCCACTTGAGCTGTCCTTTTGAACTTCAATCCGATGAGCTTAAATCTGACTGTAGCTTTGATAGTAGCACAAAGGATATCAGGCGGTTTAGCATGGTTATTAAACAACCTGGAATTGCGTTCGTGCCATATATAATAAACCACAACAACTAACATAAGACGAGCAACAACACTAGTAATTGTTTTTGCCTTTGGTCGGGCCACTAGTGAATTAAGAACAGCACTCCATGATGGTAGGATGTTCCTCATATCAGCAGCCTCTCGTAAAGCCAACCAAACCTGTTAAGAATAATTGCACTCAAAGAATAAATGGTTATGGGAATCATAATCAGCAAAAGAAAGCGGGCAACAAATCATATTCATGTCCTTCTTCCATAATAGAATTTTATCCTGTGTTAATAGCTTACCGAGCACAACCAGCCACAAAATAAAAGCATGTCATGGAATACACTGACCATTCCAAAGAACATCAACCCAATCCACAGGTTGGTCCCTACTTCGAATAGTGTTCCAAGCAGCACCAGTCGAGTAAGGACCTTCATAATCATCATCCTTCCACACAAGAGAATCACTTGTGGTCTGCTCTAATGTTATTTGAGGAATATTAATCAACACGGGGTACAAATCAAGCCAGGCCGTAGGCCATTTCCGGTTGCCATTATCATTCACATCAGCCACCGTAGAAGCTAAAGAGAAACCAGCTTGATTGATCACTCTAGGGGTTAACACGTTATCTAATGTGGACATTAGACCACAGATCAAACCAAGCAGAAATGCGATGGCCATTCCCAATTTTTGACCACATGTAGGGGCGAATAATAGACCTTAATTGTAACATTTTCCGCCATTCCCAACTACTCACAGATTTAATAGGAACATCCCAATGAGTCAAGCTGATGTTGAAAGGATGGCTTTCTCTAATTCGATCCATCCTTTTGCTTAATTTTCCTGGTTATTCAAAGATTGTTTCGTGTTAGGGATTGTTTCAAATTGTTTAAACCCCATTCTGTTTGTGAGATCCGTTATAGGGTTTTATTCGCATTTTTAGGGTTTCTAGGGTTTCAGTTATGTCTCTTTTATTATTGTTGCAATCGTATTATTATTTGGCTGTGCATGATACGATATCGGTTAAAGGTTTAGTGTGTGATTGTTTCTTGATTTCCCGAATGAGTGAGAGTTCTTCCAGTTTTAATCTTGATATTATACGTGATTGGATGAAAAGAATAAGTGAGATGAGTGGTGTTCCGGGAAAGCCACCTGTTAGGGATACAAAATCTGGTAACGTTAATGAACCATCATCGGGGTCTGATTTACCTAAGGAGGCTAACGTGTCGGCTGCTAGCATGGATAAAGAAGCTATGAAAAATCAAAAATCTAATGTTTCTGATGTGCATTCATCGTCTCCTTCTGATAGTGTTGGGATTGATGATAAAAACATAACTAGCAAAAGGTGCGACTGGGGTGGATGAAAACCCTAATGGTTCCGATCCTACCTCATCAATGAATGAACCTGTGCATGATTCAATTTCTGGAAGGCTGTTGCAAATGATCATAATGCTAAACTGAATAACATGTTTGAGACAAGACCTGCTCCAGTTTCTTATGCGGCCACTTTGAAATCTGATTCTTCGTCTAAAAAGGCTAATTTTCGAACTCTTCAAGTGGCTAGTGAAGTTGAGGGCGTGGACCTTTTGATACCTCTCACTTCGGTGTTGGAGGTAAACAGTCGGCTATCTAATTCCCTGTATGGTTATTTTCTTGGTGATCGGCTGGCTTATCCGGTAGTGGAAACATATGTTAAGAATGCCTGGGCTAAATTTGGATTGAAGAAGGTTATGATGAATAATATGGGGTTCTTTTTCTTTCAATTTGAATCTAAGTCAGGTATGGAACAAGTTTTGGAGAAGGGACCCTGGATGATCCGTTCCACTCCTATTCCCTGGATGATCCGTTCCACTCCTATTTTCTTGAATGAATGGACTCATGAAGTTTGCTTAGCTAAACAAGAATTAACAAAAGTGTCGGTTTGGGTGAAACTATATGATGTTCCACTTGCTGCTTATACTGAAGATGGCTTGAGTATGCTTGCCACAAAATTGGGTAAGCCGATTCTTCTTGATTCTTATTCCAGCCATATGTGTTTGAATTCTTGGGGTAGGCATAGTTTCGCGCATGCGTTAATTAAACTTGATGCCTGTTGCCCGCTTAAGAAGGAACTGATTGTTGGTATTCCAAATGTTAATGGGGAAGGGTTTTCAAAACAGGTTGTAAGTATTGAATATGAATGGTATCCTCCACATTGTGAGCATTGCAAGGTTTTTGGGCATATTGATTCTGTATGTCCGATTCAAGTTAAGGCTAGTAAGCAGGTTCTAAAGGAGGCTTCTAATGATGATTTTTTTACTGTGACACGCAAGAAAGGTAAAGCTAAACCATCTAAAGATCGACAGGTTGAGGGTATTCGGTTTTCTAAGCCGAAACCTCAGTTTGTTTATCGTCCAAAGCAATCTGCTACTTCTTCTAAGGAGCCTAGTCATCCTGCCAACGATTTTAAGGATCCACCTAAACCTGGTAATGCCGACTACTTCAAAAGCTTCAAATGTAGGGACAAGTACATCTAATGTTGCTACGAGCAATCCTTATTCTGTTTTGGATGGGCTGGACGAGGATGGGGGTAATAGGGGCAAGGGTGAACATGCAACTGATGGCCTCAAACCATCAGGAAAATTGAAACGTGCTTCGACTTTTTTGGATGAAGTAGATTCAGATGATGATGAGGTTGAGAATATATATGATGAATCGGGTTCTTTCAAAAAGGGTGGAACTTCAGGGGCAAGCACTCCTGCGGAACCGGTTCTTAATGTTTAATATAGCTTCTTGGAATATTAGGGGTATGAACCAGGCCCCTAAACAAAACGAGGTTCGACAGGTTATTTCTGATAATCAATTATGTGTTTGTGTTGTGTTAGAATCTCATGTTAGTTCGGATAAACTTCAGGCTCTTTGCTATAAAGTTTTTTGGAAATGGCATTGGGCTTCTAATACCAGTTTGTGTTCTAAAGGTTCGCGGATTATTTTGGGTTGGAATCCGGATGTGGTTGATGTTATGGTTTTATCTATGACTGAGCAGGTTATTCATGCCCAGGTTATGTTTAAAGCTACTAAAAAAGTGGTCATGTGCTCTTTTATTTATGCTCATAATTCATATTTGCTTCGACGCTCTCTTTGGGCTGATTTGCTTTTGCATAAGTCATTTGTCCGTAATTGTCCTTGGGTGCTTCTTGGTGATTTTAATGTTGCTTTAATTTGGAAGATAAGGCCTCAGGTTCATCTACTTTTGATATTGCTATGCGGGAATTCAAGGATTGTGTTGTTGATCTTGGTGTTACTGATGTTAATATGCTTGGTTTGCAATACACTTGGAATCAAAAGCCTCGTGGTAGAGTCGGTCAAATGAAGAAGCTGGATAGAATAATGGCTAATTTGGAATTCTGTGATATGTTTGTGGGTTTGACTGCTATCTTTCAGCCTTACAGGATATCTGATCATGCTCCAGCTGTACATCGTATTCCTGCCATTGTTAAGTTTAAACCGAAACCTTTTAAATTTTCTAACATTTTGGTTTATAACTCGAATTTTACAGCTGTTGTATCTGAAGCTTGGCAACTGGATGTATCGGGACATGCTATAAGTCTTCAGGAGACTGGGGACACCAGTGAACTCCTTCTCTTCAGATTTTTCTACGACCAGTAACATCATAACTGGAGAGCCTTCAGATAACTCTTCTTCGACTTCAGCTTGAGACAAAAACAAAGGCTTACTGGGCTGGTGTTTCTTGACTCTCACCAGTTCATTAGGCTTCAAAGAAGTCAGTGTGACCTTCTTTCCACTTATACTCAAAGAATACGAGTTCATTCGACCATCATGAAGAACATAATTATCAAATAACCATGGTCGACCCAATAAAATATGACAAGCATCCATAGGTACAACATCAAAAACAATTTTGTCTTGATAAACTGATCCAATTGAAAACGGGATGGTAACTTGACGATTAACTTTTACCTCTGACCCTTCACATAGCCATTGTAACTTGTATGGACGAGGGTGCTTAACTGTAGGTAGTGCCAGTTTCTCTACCATGTAAGTTGAAGCAGCATTAGCACAACTCCCACCATCAATGATTAGATCACAAACTTTCCCTTTGACTGTGCATCTGGAGTGAAAAATGTTCTCCCTCTGGGCAGTATCAGTGGTAACTTCATCAACATGCATCACCCTTCTGACAACCAATATTTCTCCAATATCTGCACCAACATAAGCTTCTTCATCTTCTTCATCTTCATCATACACTGGCTCGCCTTCTTCAGTGTCAACATCTGGCAAACATTCAATTTCCCTGGCAGTCAAGGCTCTTTGATTAGGACACTGGGCCTGGAAGTGACCAAAGCCATGGCACTTGAAACATTTTCTTCCAACTGGTTCTTTCGTTCCTCCAGTTTCCTTTTCTTTGCCTCTGAAGGCTTTCTGGACAGTTTCAGTAAATCTGGGAACTGGTTGACTGGCAACTGGTTGACTTGTACTGGCAGGAACCTTACTGAATGACTTGTACGGAACCTTCTTCTTCAGTTGTCTCTCAATCTGGATAGCTATCTTGCATGCACCTTCATACGTCCAGATAGGCTGCAACTCAATCTTCTCAGTAATGGCAGCGTTCAGACCACCAAAAAATCTGGCAATAGTGTGCTCTTCAGTCTCATTCACACCAGTTCTGGTCTTCAGATGCTCAAACTCACTAATGTACTCCACAACCTCCTTGGCTCCTTGCTTCAGATTGTTCATCAGTAGATACTGATCTTGCTCTGCATAACCTCCTTCAGTTTGGACCAGGTCTTGATTTTACTTTTGCCCTTGTATTCCCTTTCAGACTTCATATTATCATACCAAGATGAAGCATATTTCTTCAGTTTAATAATGGCAACTTTGAAGCTTTTCCTATCATCATAACCTTTTATCTCCATAATCCTGTCCATCACCTAGACCCATTCGAAATACTCTTCTGGGTTAGAAGATCCATTAAAATCTGGTGGATCTATCTTAATATCCCTAGTATCATCACCCTTATGCCTCCTACGCCTTTCTCTATGATGTGGTTCATCAGAATCACTAGAGTGCCTAGGATTACTATCTGATCTTTCACTGGGGCCTTGAGATTCAGAATCTCTTTCACTGGCAACAACATTTTCTCGATTAAATCGTAAACCACCATCTTCTAACGTATGAACAACTGCTTCTTGTAGATCTTCAATCTATCTATCTCTCCTAGCATTATTAGCTTCGTCTAAAGTCATATTTCTTCTAAACGCCATTTATAACCAACAAATAACTCACAATCAATAGATCTAAGCAAATAACTAATAGATCTAAACAATCAATCAACAGATCTTAAACAAAACCTCAACAGATCTAAACAAACAATACCCCAAACAAGACAATAAAATTAGAATGATAGATAAAAGAATCCACCACCAAGATTCGTAAAGGTCAAGCCACCGGAATCAAGGATAAAGGAAACACTCCGCCCCACCACTACAATCGATAAAGGTCTAGCCACCACGATTATAGATAAAGGAAACCGAAGATTTAAAAGACCTCACCACAATATTTGATAAAGAACAAGTCACCACAAATATTGATAAAGGGGTCACTCCTAACCACCAAGATCAAAAGATCTATAAAGGTAAAAGAAGATTTTTGTAAGAAATAGAGGCTGCTCTATTAATTTCATTCAACATCAACTAACTTACAAATGAGAGATAAACCTCTATTTATAGCCATATGCTCTACCTAGGAATTAACGATGAAATAATAAAATAATACATAAAAGCTGTCATGTGCAAGTCACTAACTAGTTTGGACCAATAAGACATGGACACGTAAGCTTCTAGAAACATTCCCCTGCAAGTGGTCCCATAATATTGTTAGAAACGTCACACGCGCCTTCCTTAACAACTGACATTCTTCTTTATTGGGCCCACAAACGACTTCAGTGGGGACTTTATTATTTGGCAACTGGAACATAGATCTGGACCACCACTAGAGATAAAATCTGGAGCACTTCACTGGAGGACCTTCAGTAGTGGTCACTGGAGCATCCATCTGGAGCAGTCATCTGGAGCATCCATCTGGAGCAGTCATCTGGAACTGAGGACCTTCAGTAGTGGTCACTGGAGCATCCATCTGGAGCAGTCATCTGGAGCTTGCAACTGGAGGACCTTCAGTAGTGGTCACTGGAGCATCCATCTGGAGCAGTCATCTGGAGCTTGCAACTAGAGGACCTTCAGTAGTGGTCACTGGAGCATCCATCTAGAGCAGTCATCTGGAGCTTGCAACTAGGAGGACCTTCAGTAGTGGTTACTGGAGCATCCATCTGGAGCAGTCATCTGGAGCTTGCAACTAGAGGACCTTCAGTAGTGGTCACTGGAGCATCCATCTGGAGCAGTCATCTGGAGCATCCATCTGGAGCAGTCATCTGACTAGAGGACCTTCAGTAGTGGTCACTGGAGCATCCATCTGGAGCAGTCATCTGGAGCTTGCAACTAGAGGACCTTCAGTAGTGGTCACTGGAGCATCCATCTGGAGCAGTCATCTGGAGAGTCACTGGAGCATCCATCTGGAGCAGTCATCTGGAGCTTGCAACTAGAGGACCTTCAGTAGTGGTCACTGGAGCATCCATCTGGAGCAGTCATCTGGAGCATCCATCTGGAGCAGTCATACTGGAGGACCTTCAGTAGTGGTTACTGGAGCATCCATCTGGAGCAGTCATCTGGAGCTTGCAACTAGAGGACCTTCAGTAGTGGTTACTGGAGCATCCATCTGGAGCAGTCATCTGGAGCTTGCAACTAGAGGACCTTCAGTAGTGGTCACTGGAGCATCCATCTGGAGCAGTCATCTGGAGCAGTCATCTGGAGCAGTCATCTGGAGAAGTGTTACCACTGGTGACTGGACTGGTTCAGAAAAGACTTGTCTGAAATGGGATACTGCTGGAAGGATCAACATGGCTTGTTCAGATTGCATGATCAGTTCAGTTGACTTCTTCAGTTCACTGGATTCCTCCAGTTCAGTGAATCTGAACATTTCCGCATCATTTTGTGATATTTTACCCACCAAATGGTCTCACATGATCCTGGTCTTACGACAAGGTAAAACTCTGCACACACACACTCTTTCAACTTTATATGGAGCTTTCAGATACACTGAAGAAAATCAAGCTCAGAGAGTTGTGGCAGAACAAGATGCCTATAACCATGCCTCCAGTAGTCCTACTGTGGTTAGTCACACTGAACCACAAGGTACAGCACTGATATCTTCTGAGAATGTATTTTCTATGAAGAAGATGGTGTCTGAACTCAGGAATCTGGAGAATCTAGTCAAATCTCTCCAGACTGTGATGAATCTGAAGATGATGACCTTGTTGCAATGATTGCTAAAACTTTTAACCGTTTCAAAGCAAGAGCAAATAGGCCATCTGGACAATTTGCATCCAGTTCTTCTACTGATAAGACCAATCTGACATGCTTTAAGTGTGGCAGAAAAGGTTATTTCATGAAAGATTGCAAGTCCAGTCAGTTTGTATCTCAGCCTGGTACATTTTCTTCTAATAAAAAGTCTGATGATAGCTACAAATCTAAATATAAAAAGCTTAAGGCTCAAATTGCTCTCATGGCACAACAAATGGAAAATAATAAGTGCATGATTGCAACAACTGAAGAGAAGTGGGTTCCTTCTGATGATTCATCTGCTGATAAAGAAGAAGAAAGAGATTGCTGTTACATGGCTCTGGCAGACGAAGAGCACCTGGTGAAGGAAGATGTCACATCTGGAAGATGGGTGGACATTGTTATAAAAAAGGTTAGTGATTATGATACTGAAACTGGCCCTGAACTTAAATTGGACATTGCTGAAGCTCTTAATTCTGATTTAATATTCGTTGAAACTGTTAGATCTGACTGTGTAAATGGTCTAGAAACAGATTTTTCTAAAATAATTGTTTTAAAATCAAAATTAAAGGAACTTCAAGACATTGAACTGGCATTTCAAGCCCAGGTTCTGGTAACTGAACAATTGATTCAAGAAAAACAAGATCTTGAAGTCATTTTAGAGAAAGAAAAACTGGTGATTAAATCATGGCTTGAAACCAGAAAGCCATATGATGATGGAGTAAATCAATTTCCTGCTCAAAAACGTGCTTATTTAGATGGAAATACTCATGTTGCATCATTAATACCAGTAATCGATCGATTACCAGAGGGATTCAGGCCCACTACCATTTATGATGAGCCTGTAACTCCGAAGGCCAATATTTTCCCAGTTCAATCCCCAGAGGTTAAGACTGGAGCATTCCAGATGACTGCTCCAGTTAAAAAGGTTAATCGGAATAAACCTTTGCCTCAGACCAATTCCCTACCTAAGCCTCGAGTCCAGACAACTGGAAAGGCTCAGGTGTCATCTGATGAAAATGTTTTGTCAAGGTTAGAGAGCCAGTTTCAACTACTGACTCGTCAATTTCAAAGTTTTAATGCAAGATTAAACTTTATTGAGGGTACTTCATCTGGCCCTAGACAAAATACCAAACCTTTTTCCAAGAAAGATAAATATATTTCTCCAGTTGAGAAAAAGAAAAAGGTTTCAAAACTATCAACCCCAGTAGTCTTTTCAACTAATACTACTGTTGAAGAAAGTGAACTCAACCAGATACCTCCAGGGACCTATCAGGGAGGGTCCAG
This sequence comes from Erigeron breviscapus, assembly GCA_034093135.1. Lineage (NCBI taxonomy): Eukaryota > Viridiplantae > Streptophyta > Magnoliopsida > Asterales > Asteraceae > Erigeron > Erigeron breviscapus. The sequence goes on along the minus strand of CM067169.1, from coordinate 161,571,572 downwards.
TGAACCCATCAGTCGATGGGTTCCAAAATCTAATTGATATATCTGGTGGATATGCAGGGCGATCGAAAGAAATATATCTGGTATCTTGACAGTGCAGCTGGCAGGAAGATGACCGGATGTAAGACCCTGTTGGAGGAGTTCAGAATTTCTGATGGACCCTCCATTACTTTTGGAAATGATGGTTGTGGAAAGATTGAGGGATACGGTGTTCTGAACAATGGACAAGTCAAGTTCAGACGAGTTGCATTTGTGAATGGTTTGAAATATAACCTGATCAGTGTAAGTCAACTGTGTGATGATGGCTATCAAGTTCTATTCAATATTGCTCAGGGCATTATATTCAACAAGGATTGGAAGGTAGTGTTGATTGCTCCCAGAAGAGGGAATGTGTACGTGATGGATATGGAAAGCTCTCCTTCAGAGCAGTGTTTCTATACTCAAGATGATGAAGACACAAACTGGTTATGGCACAAAAGGTTATCCCATTTAAATTTCAAAAATATTAATAAGTTGTCTAGAAAACAACTGGCAGATGGGATACCTTTAGTTTCCTTTCAAAAAGGAAAGGTCGTGTCCAGGATGTGAGATGGGTAAGCAGAAACGTACCAGTTTCAAGACCAGACAGAATTTCAGCATATCTGAACCTCTTCATATGATTCATATGGACCTCTTTGGTCCAGTGAATTTTCAGACTCGTGCTGGTAAAAGATACACCCTGGTGATCGTAGATGAATTCTCCAGATATTGTTGGGTTATCTTTCTCAGGTCTAAAAATGAAGCTGCTGCTGAAATCATCAGTCTTATCAAGCAAATTGAGCTCAAGTACAGTCGAAAGGTATGTCAGTTAAGAAGTGACAATGGAACAGAATTCCAGAATACAACTCTGGAGTCATTCTGTACTGACACTGGCATCTCCCAGAATTTCTCATCAGCCCGCTCTCCAGAACAGAATGGAGTGGTGGAAAGGAAGAATCGTACGCTGATAGAAGCTGCCAGGAGTATGCTTGCTGAATCTGGTCTTCCTACTAGTTTCTGGGCTGAAGCAATTGCAACTGCTTGCTACACCCAGAATCGTTCAGTGTATGTGAAGCAACACAAGAAGACATCCTATGAAATATTAAGAAATAGAAAACCAAATATTGGTTATTTTCACGTTTTTGGATGTCCAGTTTACATCCTAAACGACTCCAGTCAGTTAGGCAAATTTGATGCCAAAGCTGATGAAGGATATTTCTTAGGATATTCAGCCATTCGCAAGGCCTTCAGAGTCTTCAACAAGAGACTGGAGAAGGTCCATGAATCAATTCATGTCACATTCGATGAATCAAATGCTGCAATCAATAAAAAGCCAGCCCTTGATACTCCCCAGTAACTCCAATTGTCTTCTGTGAATCTGATCCTATCAACTATAATAAAGAAGATTCTCCAGAAGAAGTTTCCAGTCATCCTGATCTGGAACCTGTTCAAAAGAAGAAACCCTCCAGTGGTACTCCATTCTATCCTTCAATTAATTTCAAGCTACCCTCTGAAATTATTATTGGATCAGATGTTCGTACTACTCCCCAGTATCAGTATCAGTTGAAAATATACCAGAAATGTCTTCTTATGAAGAATTCTAAACTGAACCAGTACTTCAAGAAATGCCTTCAAATGATGAATTTCATGATGCAAATCGTGATTTAAATGATTCAGATGAAGATGTTGAAGTAGTCTGGCAAGATCCTCCTCTTGAAGTAACACCAGAGGAGACTCAACTGAACTCTTGCACTGATATTGTTGTCAGTAACAATCCTGGTCAGTACTCCAGATGGACAAAAGCTCATCCTATCGATCAGATCATAGGTGACTCCAGTAGAGGAGTTTAGACCAGAAGAGCCTCCAGTAATCAATGCTTATATGTTAGTTTCCTATCATTGATAGAACCTAAGAAGATTGACGAGGCTATGGAAGATCCAAGCTGGGTGACTGCTATGCAAGAAGAGCTTCACCAGTTTGAAAGGAATAAGGTTTGGTACCTGGTCCCTTTCCGAGTTGGAAAGAAAGAACCAATTGGAACCAGGTGGGTCTTCAGGAACAAGGTAGATGAAGATGGCCACGTAATCAGAAACAAGGCCAGACTGGTAGCACAAGGGTACTGCCAGTCAGATGTCGATTTTGATGAATCATTTGCTCCAGTGGCTAGACTTGAAGCGATCAGAATATTTTTAGCATTTGCTGCTCATCATCAGTTCAAGGTCTACCGGATGGATGTAAATAGTGCATTTTTGAATGGAAAACTTGAAGAAGAAGTTTATGTCAGACAACCACCAGGTTTCGTTGACGAAAAGCATCCACACTGGGTATATCGTCTGGACAAAGCGCTTTATGGCCTCAGACAAGCCCCACGTGCCTGGTATGATACTCTGACTAAACATTTATTGAAAAATGGTTTTAAAAGAGGTGCAATTGACAATACCTTATTTATTCTTCATGAAAAAGGTAATCTTCCGATGGTACAAATTTATGTTGATGATATTATTTTTGGGTCTACTGATGATAAAATGTTCAAGAAATTTTCGAAAATAATGTCAACTGAATATGAAATGAGTTTAATGGGTGAATTAACATTTTTTCTAGGACTCCAGATTAAACAGACCAGAGATGGTATTTTTATTAATCAAGAAAAATATGTTAGAGATCTTTTAAAGAAATATGATATGAACTCTTCACCATCTAAACCCACTCCAATTTCTGCACCATTAACACTGGACTCTGATCCAGATGGTAAACCAGTAAACACCACTGTCTACAGAGGCATGGTTGGTTCACTAATGTATTTAACTGCCAGTAGACCAGACATAATGTTTTCAACATGTTTATGTGCCAGATATCAGTCTAATCCAAAAGAATCTCATATGCTTGCTGTAAAGCGCATACTGAAATACCTTAAGGGTGTCCCCAGTTTGGGTCTTTGGTATCCCAAAGGCTCAGGCATGGATCTAATGGGTTATTCAGATTCAGATCATGCAGGTTGTAAGATAGACAGGAAATCCACTACTGGTGGATGCCATTTCCTTGGTGGCAAACTGGTCAGCTGGACCAGTAAGAAGCAAACTTCAGTTTCGTTGTCCACTGCTGAAGCTGAATACGTGTCTGCAGCCAGTTGTTGTGCTCAGATACTCTGGATGAAGAACCAGTTGCTTGATTATGGTATTAAGTATTCAAAGACCCCAATCTTTTGTGATAATACCAGTGCCATTGCTATCTCGAACAATCCAGTCATGCACTCCAAGACGAAGCACATTGATCTAAGGTATCATTTCATTCGTGACAATATAGTGAAAGGCAACATTGAACTCCATTTTATTCCCACTGACAAACAACTCACTGACATTTTTACTAAACCTCTGGATGTCAAAACTTTTGAATATCTTGTTGGTGAGTTGGGAATGTTAAACCCTTAAATCTGGAACCTTGGTATTGAACGCCTTTGTGTACTACTGGGATCCTTGATTTAACAGATTTATAAATCTATAACTGCTTAGATATTGAACGACGATGTGTACTATCTTTGCATTAATAGATTTCTGGATCAACATTCCAGGGGGAAGACTGAAAGATATATCTTTGTTCTTAAAAATGTTTTAAGTTTAGGGGGAATTTATTAATTTATTTTCTCACTGGACAAAATTTTCCAGAAAATATTACTGGTACTTTGTAAATATGTCCCTCTCACTGGTAATTAGATAGGTCGAAGTGCATGTTTGAGGTGACTTTTGTCCCCTTGTAAATGTGTCCCTCTCATTTGTCTGTATTAGTTGACGTGCACGTTTGAGGTTACCAGTCTCTTTCAAATGGTTTTCATTGGTACTTTACTGGAGTGTCCCTCCAGTGTACCATCAGTACATGCTTCACTGGCCTAATCCACCAGTGATACTGGAGTGTCCAGTCAACCTCCAGATGCACTGAAATGAGTCATAATATTTTAATTACTTGGTCATTGTGCGTGCCACGTATACAAAATTTTTGAAAGATATTTATCTTGATATTTATCTTATTATCCTACGTGGCATGTCATTTTTTCAAACAAATGATGGTATTTTTACCTTGGGAAGACAAAAAGTGCAACTTGGTAATGTTTGTGGGCTGTAAACCGTCACACATTTATGTGTGATGTGATGTATTTAATGCGGATCTCAGAACCCGATCAAAATTATATTTGATAAATTCAAATTAACCGTTTGAGTTCCACATTCTCTTTCATATATAAATACCCACTTTCACTTTCCTTAGCATTTACTTCGAACATATTTACTCCAAAATTCTTCAAATTCCTTCATTTACTTCTTTCTTCATTCAATTTTCCAATCATAAATCTCTCTTATATTTACTTCATCAAATCTTCATAAACCCTAATTCTTCAATTTCATCTTCATATCATCAATCTATCAAACAAAATGGCACAAAGACAATCTAATTCACCAAAAAATCTGCTTGCTGCAGAATATGCTCCGGTTGCCAATGTTGTTAAGGCACCCCATATCACCTTAGAGGCAAAGGCAATAAGAATAAACATGAATAACTGTATGGCCAGACTCTCACTCTCTAGTGTTCATAATGCCCAATTCATTATTGGGAGATTAAATACCTTTTCTCTCTCATGTCCTCTTTATGGTGCATTAACCCTAAATCCTGGGAAGATGTACCACGACTATCTTTGTGAATTCTGGTACACTGCAGTATATGATGATGCAACTTCATCAATTTCTTATTCTCTTAAGCAAGGTACCAGACCCTTGGCTTTCAATGTTGATACACTCAGCTCTGTTCTTCAATTGAACTATTTTGAACAGAATGAGATGCCCATTGAACTTCCCTCTGGCATAAATACAAGGGAAGTGTGCAGATTGATGGGGCACACAGATAATTTGGATGAGCATGGTCAGCTATCCAGAAAGGGAACAGTCTACATGAGCAGGCTGTCAGACTCATGGAGATTTTTCTTTACTCACATAGTTGAATGTTTGGGAGGCAGTTCTGGAGGACTTGACCAGATAAATCAAACACATCTCCAAATTGCTTACTGCCTCTGGTTCGGATACAGAGTGGATTTTACTCAGATTCTATTTGATGATCTGGTAGAGCGTCTTAAGGTGAAAGGTAGAAAAACATTTGTACCTTATATTCGTTTCCTTTCACTAATTTTCAAAAGAGCTCTAGGTGACCAGTATGACTTTGAAACCACTCACTTTTCTGTATGTGAGTATATGCGTGAACTAACCAACCTTAGATCTCCACCAAATGAGGTAAATATTCCTCAGACCATGCTTAGTTTCCAAAGGGAAGAAAACGATGAGCAAGAAGAAGCTCCAGGTGGGAACCTAGTTGGTGAAGGACCCTCTGGTAGGGGTGTTGATGGGTCGGGTTATTCGGGTTTCGGGTTATATGGGTCGGGTTATTCGGGTTTGAGTCCTTGATGGGTCGGGTTATTCGGGTTTCGGGTTATATGGGTCGGGTTATTCGGGTTCGGGTTTGATGGGTCGGGTTATTCGGGTTTCGGGTTATATGGGTCGGGTTATTCGGGTGGGGTGTTGATGGGTCGGGTTATTCGGGTTTCGGGTTATATGGGTCGGGTTATTCGGGTTTGAGTCCTACAAAATGTGACCCATAAACCGAACCGAATAAAGATTTGGGTTTTGGGTTTCGGGTTAAATGGTTCGGGTTAGTTCGGGTTGGGTTTTGGGTTAAACCCAAATTAACCAATTGAAAAAGTTTTGAAACAACTACAAAAACTTTCAATATAAAAATCGGGTTGTTTTGCCCATTTACATATACATTACAGTATTTTAGCTACATAGCAATTTCAACATATGAGTTTTGAAGTACATCATTAGAAATTCAAAATACAAAAAAAAACATATTACGCATCATCAGAATATTAGAATACACAAAAGAAGAGAGTACATGCATTATACCAGTCTAGTCCAAAAGAGTGTTTCTTGTCTTTTCAAGTCAAATTTTTATATATCATGTTACTTTAGTGATCAGTCATTCTAAATTTGAAGTACAAACATTTCTTGTTTCCAATTCTACAATAATAAATAACATAATACTAGACAAAATTTATATATATTAAAAGATGTAATGGAGAAACAAAGTTATAATCGTCGATTCCTGCTAGTATTCTAGTAACTATGCCATATTTATCATTATATTAATTCTACCAAAGAATAAGAAGAATTTATTCGGGTTGACCCAAAATGAAATTTTATCACCCACAACCCGAACCGATTAAGTTTATATGGGTATGGTTAACCAAATAACTAACCCAAAACCCGAATAACCCAACCCGTATAACCCAAAGCCATTTGGGTCGTGTCGGGTTATTTGGGTTTGGTTATTTTCAACACCCCTACCCTCTGGTGACCTAAATGTTGAAGTTGTGCAACCAGTAACCCAAGTGGCCCCTGACCAACAGCAACAAGAAAATGTTGACCCTCCTAGACGACCAAGAACGGCCAGACGCATTATGAGGGCTGGAGTTCAGGTCAATCCAGATAGAGCTGAAATGAGCCATCCTGGTGATGTCATGAATGTGGATGGGTCTCCTATTTTTGAGCAGGAAGAGAATGTTGTACAGGATGTTGAGCATGTAGAAAATGTACAAGTTGTTAAGCAGGTGACTGGTGAGCAAGATGCTCAGATAGACTTAAATGTAGAAGTGGTGATCAGACTGGTGATCAGACTGGTGATGACAGTTGGTGATCAGATTGGGATGAGGTGAGCAGGAGACTGGTGAGCAAGATGCTCAGATAGACTTAAATGTAGAAGTTGGTGATCAGACTGGTGATCAGACAGTTGATGAAACATTTGTTTGGAATGAGGTTGATTCACCCATGTCAGAAGGTAATATTTTTGATATGACATGAGTTTTCTTGGAGATGATGTAGTAGAATTAGAACGATTACCAGAAATGCCACCACCTCCACCAGAATCAAATGTTCCACCACCAGAATCCACTATGCCACCACCACCACCACCTTCAATTCCACAAACCACTCCATATTTCAATCCTCCCACAATTCAAATTTCACAAACTCAACCATCACCACTTGAAACTCCCATTGATTTATCTGAACACCGTGCGCTGGACTCAACTGTAGTAACATCTGAAGTTTCAACTGAAGAGGTCCAGACACAAGTACCTATGGTGACCAGAATAACTTCAACTCTTGATCCTCCCAGTGGTCCCTCCTCTTCTTCTTCAGCCGAGGTCCAAGGCCTTTTAAGTAAGGTGGCGGACCTGGAGAGATCACTCCAGTCTTCATCACAGGTTGTTTCTGATTTCATATTTCTTTTATCGAATAATCTTTCATCAGAAATGAATCTATTTGCTGGTAATGAGAAGATAGTGTTTGAGAAGTTGAATGAGCTGGTACTGGCCACAAATAACAATTCTGAAAATATCAAAGTGGCAGTTCAGGGCTTAGAGGCAAGACTAGTTAACTCTGTTCAGACTGCAGTGAAAGCTGAACTTGTTCAACCACTGACAGGTCTGACAGAAGAGGTTCAGAAGTTAATCACCAGGGTAAGTAATTTGGAAAGCAGGCCTACTCTTGATCAGAATGCTGTTGTTAGCACCATCATTGATGAGTGTGCTAAAAAATTCAGACATGGTTTGTTGAAGGAAATTACTGAAGAGATTTCTGGGTCTGTTCTTAGAACAATACAAGATGGGTTGTTACCACAAGTTGTGAAAATGATTGAAAATGAAATGCCAAAGCACTTGTCTTCAGAAATTGAATTTATCAAGAAGGAAGTGACTCAACTAAGGAAGACTGTGAATATCACAGTTCCAGTGGTAGGAAGGACATTTGGTGCTACAGACAGATATATGCTTGAACAGTTATGGAGTGCCCACAAGTCTCCAACTGGTGGACATTCTAAGGGGGAAAAGTCGTCTGTTGCCACTGAGTCTGGTCCAGAAGGGTGAAGAAAACGATGAGCAAGAAGAAGCTCCAGGTGGGAACCTAGTTGGTGAAGGACCCTCTGGTAGGGGTGTTGATGGGTCGGGTTATTCGGGTTTGGTTATTTTCAACACCCCTACCCTCTGGTGACCTAAATGTTGAAGTTGTGCAACCAGTAACCCAAGTGGCCCCTGACCAACAGCAACAAGAAAATGTTGACCCTCCTAGACGACCAAGAACGGCCAGACGCATTATGAGGGCTGGAGTTCAGGTCAATCCAGATAGAGCTGAAATGAGCCATCCTGGTGATGTCATGAATGTGGATGGGTCTCCTATTTTTGAGCAGGAGGAGAATGTTGTACAGGATGTTGAGCATGTAGAAAATGTACAAGTTGTTAAGCAGGTGACTGGTGAGCAAGATGCTCAGATAGACTTAAATGTAGAAGTTGGTGATCAGACTGGTGATCAGACAGTTGATGAAACATTTGTTTGGAATGAGGTTGATTCACCCATGTCAGAAGGTAATATTTTTGATACTGACATGAGTTTTCTTGGAGATGATGTAGTAGAATTAGAACGATTACCAGAAATGCCACCACCTCCACCAGAATCAAATGTTCCACCACCAGAATCCACTATGCCACCACCACCACCACCTTCAATTCCACAAACCACTCCATATTTCAATCCTCCCACAATTCAAATTTCACAAACTCAACCATCACCACTTGAAACTCCCATTGATTTATCTGAACACCGTGCGCTGGACTCAACTGTAGTAACATCTGAAGTTTCAACTGAAGAGGTCCAGACACAAGTACCTATGGTGACCAGAATAACTTCAACTCTTGATCCTCCCAGTGGTCCCTCCTCTTCTTCTTCAGCCGAGGTCCAAGGCCTTTTAAGTAAGGTGGCGGACCTGGAGAGATCACTCCAGTCTTCATCACAGGTTGTTTCTGATTTCATATTTCTTTTATCGAATAATCTTTCATCAGAAATGAATCTATTTGCTGGTAATGAGAAGATAGTGTTTGAGAAGTTGAATGAGCTGGTACTGGCCACAAATAACAATTCTGAAAATATCAAAGTGGCAGTTCAGGGCTTAGAGGCAAGACTAGTTAACTCTGTTCAGACTGCAGTGAAAGCTGAACTTGTTCAACCACTGACAGGTCTGACAGAAGAGGTTCAGAAGTTAATCACCAGGGTAAGTAATTTGGAAAGCAGGCCTACTCTTGATCAGAATGCTGTTGTTAGCACCATCATTGATGAGTGTGCTAAAAAATTCAGACATGGTTATGTTGAAGGAAATTACTGAAGAGATTTCTGGGTCTGTTCTTAGAACAATACAAGATGGGTTGTTACCACAAGTTGTGAAAATGATTGAAAATGAAATGCCAAAGCACTTGTCTTCAGAAATTGAATTTATCAAGAAGGAAGTGACTCAACTAAGGAAGACTGTGAATATCACAGTTCCAGTGGCAGGAAGGACATTTGGTGCTACAGACAGATATATGCTTGAACAGTTATGGAGTGCCCACAAGTCTCCAACTGGTGGACATTCTAAGGGGGAAAAGTCGTCTGTTGCCACTGAGTCTGGTCCAGAAGGGTTGATAAAGAAAAAGAAAGAAACATGTGATATCTGGAGATGAAACTGAAACTGCTGAAGGTTCATCAGAACTCCCTACTACTGATGAAGACACTTCGAAGAGACTGGAGCAGGAATGCATTATGATAGAAATATTCAAGAAAAATCAAAAGGATGAATTGCTGGCCCACAAAAGGGAGATGACAAACATGGGGACCCTTGATTCTTACAATGCTGGCAGGTTGGGCATACATATAGATGTTTATAAAAGAATGAAGGAAGACCCCAGAATTCATCAATGTCTGGATGCATTGGATGACGTATACATTCGCTCTAAGTACTCTGAAGAAGAACAAACTTATGATGATGTAACTTATGGTGTCAGTAGTTGAGCTGATAAGACAAAGGACGGAGGAACTAGTAAACCTCCAGAAGAAAATAAGAAAGAATGCTGGTGCTCTGGAGATAGAGTACAGGAAGAAAATGAAAGGCTTGCCTAAACTCACTGCCAAACAGCTAAAGGAAATAAGAGATGCTGGTCTAAGCACTTTCATTCCCCTGGATACTTCACACAGAATCAATCGTGAAGAACTCCAGTCTGCCATTGAACAGCAGAAAGTGTCCAAGGAAACTGAATACATGATCCAGATGGCTAAGCATAAAGCCAAATATGAAGATATGTTGAAGTTCAGGGCTTGATGGCAAGACTAGTTAACTCTGTTCAGACTGCAGTGAAAGCTGAACTTGTTCAACCACTGACAGGTCTGACAGAAGAGGTTCAGAAGTTAATCACCAGGGTAAGTAATTTGGAAAGCAGGCCTACTCTTGATCAGAATGCTGTTGTTAGCACCATCATTGATGAGTGTGCTAAAAAATTCAGACATGGTTATGTTGAAGGAAATTACTGAAGAGATTTCTGGGTCTGTTCTTAGAACAATACAAGATGGGTTGTTACCACAAGTTGTGAAAATGATTGAAAATGAAATGCCAAAGCACTTGTCTTCAGAAATTGAATTTATCAAGAAGGAAGTGACTCAACTAAGGAAGACTGTGAATATCACAGTTCCAGTGGCAGGAAGGACATTTGGTGCTACAGACAGATATATGCTTGAACAGTTATGGAGTGCCCACAAGTCTCCAACTGGTGGACATTCTAAGGGGGAAAAGTCGTCTGTTGCCACTGAGTCTGTTCCAGAAGGGTTGATAAAGAAAAAGAAAGAAGTGGTTGCCAGTGCAATTGAAAAGGCCTTTGCTACTGAAAGCATCGTGCAACAAGAACAAGTGACTGGTACTGATGCCAGTGCACAAGAAGCACAGAAGCACTTGGCACTGAAGCCATTGTGCAGGTTGAAGAGGCTACTGGTACTGATGCCAGTGCACAAGAAGCACAGAAGCACTTGGCACTGAAGCCATTGTGCAGGTTGAAGAGGCTACTGGTACTGATGCCAGTGAGCCCCAATTCGAAGCATTCCCAGATATCATAACTACTCAAGAGTCAGTAAAAAGAAAGAAACATGTGATATCTGGAGATGAAACTGAAACTGCTGAAGGTTCATCAGAACTCCCTACTACTGATGAAGACACTTCGAAGAGACTGGAGCAGGAATGCATTATGATAGAAATATTCAAGAAAAATCAAAAGGATGAATTGCTGGCCCACAAAAGGGAGATGACAAACATGGGGACCCTTGATTCTTACAATGCTGGCAGGTTGGGCATACATATAGATGTTTATAAAAGAATGAAGGAAGACCCCAGAATTCATCAATGTCTGGATGCATTGGATGACGTATACATTCGCTCTAAGTACTCTGAAGAAGAACAAACTTATGATGATGTAACTTATGGTGTCAGTAGTTGAGCTGATAAGACAAAGGACGGAGGAACTAGTAAACCTCCAGAAGAAAATAAGAAAGAATGCTGGTGCTCTGGAGATAGAGTACAGGAAGAAAATGAAAGGCTTGCCTAAACTCACTGCCAAACAGCTAAAGGAAATAAGAGATGCTGGTCTAAGCACTTTCATTCCCCTGGATACTTCACACAGAATCAATCGTGAAGAACTCCAGTCTGCCATTGAACAGCAGAAAGTGTCCAAGGAAACTGAATACATGATCCAGATGGCTAAGCATAAAGCCAAATATGAAGATATGTTGAAGTTCAGGGCTGATGCCAGAAGGATCATTGGTGCAGAGATCAAATTAGCTGAAAATCATGAAGGCATGTCCAGGTTTGAAGTAAAGTTGACCAGGGAAGGTAACTTTACTGATGAAAGGAAAAGTGCTTCAGTCCAAGCTTTTGGATGGACTGAACTGAAGGAGATTGCCTTAACGTTCAGGGGGAAGACAGATTTGTCGACTGATGTTAAAGCATTTTTGAAGAGGATTGAGAAGGTATGGAAGAGAAAGCAACAGATGGAAGTTACAATAGGTATGAAGCCACCAGAGTCTGTACCATCCTCTCCATCTCCAAAGAGGAAGGCTACTGAAGATGCTCCAGGACAGACATCGAAGAGAAGGGCCTGACTCTTATATCATTTACTTGTACTTGTATTTATTTTCCAAAATTGTAACTTATTTTCCGTTGATGGCTGTAAATATAGTTGCATATTTTGTTTCATAAAGTAAATGATCAGATTTAGTCTAAGTTAGAATTAAAAGATGAAACTGGAACACTGATTATCTATAAAGTGTTTCCCAGTAACAACAAATTTTTAGACTAAGTCAAAACAAGTGTTTTTCAAGCATACAAATTTGTATAGATAGAAGCTTGAAAAACCTTGCATTATTTCTAAACAAATAGGGGGAATTTGTTAGGTCCAGATTTACTGGACTCGCTCCAGACTTGACAACTGGAAAGTCTCTGAAGACTTGTCCAGAAATAATATGTCCAGACTTGAAGACTGGAGCGACCCTGAAGATTTGTCCAGAAATAATGGAAGACCAGTGAGCAAAATACTTGTATAGGAAATCTGGAGACATCCTCCAGATTAGCTCACTCGACTTCACCCCAGTCCAGATCTATTCTACTGAAGACATTCTCACTGAAGTCAAAGACTGAAGTTAGAATAAAGAAGACTGAGAAATGGCGGAGTCCACTAGAAGTCTTACCAGATCTGAACACTGGAGGTTTGTCAGTGTTCTAGACCTTACAAGTCTGAACACTGTTTACGAGGAATTGACTTTTTGCCTTTACACACTTTCCAAAGAACATTCCACTTGTTCTTTACTAAAGTGCTGACGTGTGTAAAGGTGGTTGGTTAAAAGAATAAAGTCATATCGATGTGATTTTATCCTTGTACTTTAACCAATGCATTTAATGATCTTGTCTGTTCATTAAATGCATGCAACCATATTTGTACGGCACAAATTCACTGGTAAATTTGTTTGCCTATAAATACAAAGTCATTTCCTTGTTAAAATTACTTTTAGATAAAAAAGGTGAATTTGTCTAAATACTCTCGATCTTAAACAGGAATACTTCACAACTTTAAGTATCTCGATCCAAAGAGTTTATTTGGCAAATATAGATCATTTGTAATTCATAGGTTGTTAGGATACTTACATATTTGTATTATCTTGATTCCGCACAACCTTGTATTTTATTTAACATCATAAATAAAATACTCTTGGAAAATTACATTGTGTTCCACCTTTACTTTAAGTCGTGTATTACTTTGTTTATATACTTGCATTTATATTCATGTAATACTAGTCCAATCTAGTGCTTATTAGACTTGTTGTATTTTACACTTTGGGTTAAACCATCTAGAGAGTTTGGGACTCACATTTTTCTAAGTACAAAATGGACAACTTGTTTTATGATTTTTGTTTTAAAGTGTTTTGGGCGTTACAACTTGGTATCAAAGCATGGTTATATACGATTAATATAAATCTTATAATATTTGTACAACCATATACTTTTAACAAACGATTTTGACTCATTCTACTATCATCTTCACCCATGACCCATTTACTAGTGTAATGACCAGCAGCTACATGCCTACATAAATGAACATGACTAACAGAGGTAGCGAAACGAAAACTAACAATAATTATAAAACAGCAACATCAAGCGTAAAGTTGAACTGCCAAAAGCAACAAGATGCAACTAGAAAACAGCAACAAAAGCAACCCGACTTGTTTGCTACATTGCTCGCAATAACTCGAAACTTCTTAAGCTCAACGAAGCTTATAACTTGCAAACCATGAATTTAGTTAAACAATTAAGATGACCACATTACTATAATGAAACTAAACGAGCTGGACAAACCATAACCAAATAGCAATAAACATGGGATAACTATTATCGTGTTCGAAATATTTAGTTAGGATTTTCGAAAATTGAAAAAGATTATTGAACCAAATGGGGCTGTCTTGTTGTACCAAAGAAGAAGAAGATGTAGAATACCATAAACAAAAGTTACAGCACCTCACCTGCGATATGTGTGTTTCGTTGACTTCAACCACTAACGAACAACATCAACACCAACAAATAGAACAAAATATAAGAAAAAAATGAATCCTTACAGATCAAACCATCAATAAACACATAAATATTACTCACATTTTTATTTATAATTACACCTAAATACTAAATATGGTTTTAGAAAGTAATCAATAGTTGTTATCAGATACTTCTCCAAACAAATTAATACGGAGCAACATGTTAACAGGAAAGATTGAAAGATAAATTTGTTACCACATGGAAAAGAAAGACACAAAAAAAAGAGAATTATATATGGCTAGGGTTTTGAAATCAGGATCGTGCTCAAAAAATGTTTTGATTTTTGGGATATCAAAAAGAAAAATATGATAAGATTAGCCTTATCTTTGGAGAATAACACTCGTTTGAGTGGCAAGGGAGATGAACACAACCAGGTTAGGATTTGTTTGTAATCGCCAGGGAGAGACAAGTATCAAAATTTCTTATGATTTGATATAAAGTGTGCAACTCACGTGATTAAAAGGCTTTATACCCTGTTTTTGTTAAGCAGCTCCCTCATTCACAACAGAATGATAAGTGGGAAAGCCTCCTGTTTAATTTTCCATTCCCCGCGTTTCTTTACATTTTTTTAGAGAAACAAAATTAGGGAAAGGGAATGAATATTTGTTTCCCTGTTTCCATTCTTTGTGCTTAACAAACAAAAGAAGTGTTTTCATTTTCATTTCTCACCTTTCCATTCACATGTACCAAACACCCCCTTAAAATGAGAGGGTGAAGTTGGTCTTGTTTGAAGAATAGTAATGATACTAGCATCATTATGGCATTACCCGCGCGTTGCGCCGGGGTTTAAGTAAGTTATTTGTAGACATTGACATATTACCCATTGTACATGATGATATGTCAAAAGAGTTAACAAACTTCACAAAACTAACAACAAAAACCATCTATCTAAACCTATAAAAAAAAAAAGCAATCGTAATCCATAGATTGATTACGGTAGTGGCGGTAAAGTCAATCATTAATGCCATACATTCATAGGGGAAACTTGCTCAAAAAACACTCATTGCACCTTAAGAGAAGAATTTGAACGTCAATACTAAGGTGATCTGATGTGATAATCACGCGATTCCAAGCACAACGGAACTAGACAACGAAACTAGCACAGCGAAAATAAATATTTTTAGTCTTTTCTGGGTTTTAAAGAAACAACACAACAAAAAGGAATGAAGATAGATAAAGAATCTAATACTTGATTCGTAAAGGAAACGAGCCACCGGAATCAAATAATAGAAACACTCCAACCCACCACTATAATCGATAAAGGACGAACCACCACGATTAAAGATAAAGGAATCGAAGATTTAAGATCTCACCACTTTAATTGATAAAGGACGAACCACCACAATTAAAGATAAAGAGATCACTCCAAACACCCAAATAAAACAACGATTTATGAAGGTAATAAGAAGATTTAATAAGGAAAAGAAAGTGTTCTTTTCATTCAACTTGATAACCAAAAAAACTCCTTTTACAAGGAAATAAACCCCTATTTATAGCCACATGCTCTACCTAGGAATTAACGAAAATACAATAAAAAAAAAGCTGTCAAATGCTAGCCACTAATTGGGTTTGGCCAATAGGAAATGGACAACGTGGCTTTTTAGAAACATTCCCCTGCAAGTGGTCCCATAATACCGTTAGAGATGTTACTGTCACACGTGCACACATCCTTATCCAAGACCTTCTAGAACTGGTGACGTGGCAGCTGAAGTATGCTGACTGGAATTGCTCGCTGATGACTTTCATTGATCAAGGAGGGACTTGCCACTGAGAGTAAAGTAACAATTGGAGGTTGTTTGTCAGCGAAGGCTTGTCCATAATGGGCTATCGCTGGTAAGATGAGCATGGCTTGTTCTGGAGGCATCTTCAGTCCAATGCTCGCTGCCAGTAGATTGTTGCCAGCGACCCCTCCTAGCTGACTCTCTTCAGCGACCCCTTCTAGCTGACTCCCTTCAGCGACCACTTCTAGCTGACTGGAATTAGTCAGTTCAGCGAGTGGGATCATATTCGCATCATTCTCCCCTCTAAAATAGGACTTGTCCTCAAGTCCTCGAGATATTCATCTTCAAGGTAAGGCATCAAATCTCCAACATTAAAAGTGCTTGAAACTGACATGTTTCCTGGTAATTCAACCTTGTACGCGCTGTCACCGAACTTTTCCAGTATTCTGAATGGTCCTTCAGCTCTTGGCATCAGTTTGTTCTTTCTTTTGGAAGGAAATCTTTCTTTTCTGAGATGCACCCAAACAAGATCGCCAGGTGCAAAACTAGGCTGCTGACGATGCTTATTAGCTCTGGCCTTGTATTCTTCATTTGCTTTCTCAATTTTTGTCTTTACTTGCTGATGTATTTTTTTGATTTCCTTAGCTTTCTCTTCAGCATCAATACTTACTCTTGGCTCAATTGAAAAAGGAATTAAATCAATGGGAGTTAAAGGATTGGTACCATAACAAACTTCAAATGGAGTCTTGCTGGTTGAGTGGTTGGGGGCTCTATTAAAAGCGAACTCAGCATGTGCGAGCTTTAGATCCCAATCTTTCAGCGTCTTGTTCACCAGCGTCCTTAATAACATCCCAATGGTCCTGTTAGTAACTTCAGTCTGGCCATCAGTTGGGGGTGATGAGAAGTGCTGAACAGGAGCTTAGTTCCCATCAATCTCCACAAAGTTTTCCAAAAATAACTCAGAAATTTTGTATCTCTATCAGAAACAATGGTTTTGGGGATTCCATGAAGACGGACAATTTCTTTGAAGAATAAATTGGCTACTGCTGAGGCATCATTAGTGGTGTTACAAGGAATGAAATGGGCCATTTTTGAGAATCTGTCAACCACCACCATGATAGAATCTTTTCCTCTCTGGGTTTTGGGTAAAGCAACAATGAAATCCATGCTCAGATCTTCCCACGGTTGACTTGGAACTGGAAGAGGAGTGTACAAACCTTTGTGAAAAATTGCCTTGGCCTGATGACAAGTTGAGCATCTGCTGATGATAGTCTGGACGTCTTTCAGCAGACATGGCCAATAGAAATGTTCACTGAAGATGTCAGCAGTCTTAGTAATACCAAAATGACCAGCGAGTCCTCCGCCATGAGCTTCTCTTATTAGCAAGTCTCAAATTGAGCCCTTAGGAATACACAACCTTCCATTTTTAAATAAAAACCCTTCTTGCACGAAATATGATCCTTTGGAGGGACCATCAGTGAAGTGACCAGCAAAATCTGTATCAGCAGCATACAACTCTTTGATAAAAGAGAATCCAAGAACCCTTGCTTCCAAAATGGAAAGCATTGAATATCTTCTTGATAGTGCATCAGCAACAACATTCTCTACCCCAGCTTTATGTTTAGACACAAACGAATAAGACTGCAAAAATTCCACCCACTTTGCATGCCTTGAATTTAACTTATGCTGACCATTGATGTACTTCAGCGCTTCATGATCAGAATATAAAACAAACTTCTTGGGCTTCAGATAGTGTGACCAGTGATTGATAGCCCTGATGATAGCATAGAATTCTTTGTCATACGTACTGTACTTCAGCTTCGAACCATTCAACTTTTCACTGAAGTATGCGACTGGTCTCTTTTCTTGAACAAGGACTGCACCAATACCAACTCCACTAGCGTCACACTCTAATTCGAATAATAATTCAAAATTTGGTAAGGACAGGACTGGTGCTGAACTGAGCTTTTCTTTCAGCAATTCAAAGGCACTCTGAGCTGACTTAGGCCATTCAAACACACCTTTCTTGAGGCAATTAGTAATGGGAGCTACAACAGTTGAGAAATTTCGGATGAACCTTCTATAAAATGATGCCAGACCATGAATACTTCTTGCCTCAGTGATCGTTGTAGGAGCTGGCCAGGACTTAATCGCTTCAACCTTCGAAGGATCCATTGAAATTCCATTCTTAGATACAACGTACCCAAGAAATATCACACTTTCCACCAAGAAATCACATTTCTCCAGCTTCCCATACAACTGGTGTTTTCTCAACAGTTCAAATACACTCTTCAGATGATTAACATGTTCAGCTTCAGATTTTGAATATATCAGAATATCATCAAAATATACAACAACAAACTGACAGATGATTGGCCTGAGAACTTCGTTCATTAGTCTCATGAAAGTACTGGGAGCATTAGATAAGCCAAAAGGCATAACTAACCATTCATACAATCCTCCCTTGACCTTGAAAGCAGTTTTCCACTCATCTCCATCCTTCATCCTTATCTGGTGATAGCCACTTCTGAGATCAATCTTGAAAAATACTCTGGAGCCATGTAACTCATCAAGCATATCATCCAATCTGGGAATGGGATATCTATACTTAATGGTTATGTTGTTGATGGCCCTGCTATCAACACACATTCTCATCGTACCATCTTTCTTTGGAACCAGGAGAGCTGGTACTGAACAAGGACTCATACTTGCTCTCACATAACCCTTCTCAACCAATTCATCGACTTGCCTCTGCAACTCTTTAGCTTCATTAGGTGAACATCTGTAAGCAGCTTTGTTTGGAAGGATTGATCCTGGAATTAGATCAATCTGGTGTTCAATACCCCTAATAGGAGGCAAACCAGAGGGCAATTCTTCAGGAAATACGTCAGCGTATTCTTTCAGCAAGGGTTTGACTAAACTGGAAATGTCAGCGAGTCCCTTCTTATCAGCAAGCTCAACCATCAGCAATATCATTATTGAGGTGCCATCAGCGAGTTCTTTTTCAACTTCGGTTTGGGTCATGAACAAGGCCTTGTCTCGCTGATCCATCACCTTGGTTTTTGAGTGCTCGTCGGGTTTCAAAGAAGTTAGGGTGATCTTTTTCCCATTTATAAATAATGAATAAGAGTTTAAACGACCATTATGGAATACATGCTTATCAAACAACCATGGCCTTCCCAACAACAAATGACACGCATCCATAGGGACAACATCACAAACAATCTCATCCTGATAAATATGACCAATAGAAAATGGAATAGTAACTTGTCGAGTAACCTTTACCTCTGTTCCCTCGTTGAGCCATTGAAGTTTGTAAGGACGGGGATGTTTTAGTGTAGGTAACCCCAGTTTTTCAACCATGTAAGTTGAAGCAGCATTAGCACAACTGCCTCCATCAATGATAAGACTGCATACTTTTCCTTTGACAGTACATCTTGAGTGGAAGATATTCTCTCGCTGAGCCTTATCAGCAGTGACTTCATCAGCGTGCATCATTCTTCTGACCACCAGCATCTCCCCAATATCAGCACCTACATATGTTTCTTCAGCGCCATCATCATCATCGTACACTGTTTCTTCTTCCTCAGTGTCAGCCTCTGGTAAACTTTCTATCTCCCTGATAGTCAGTGCTCGCTGATTGGGACACTGGGCCTGGAAATGACTAAATCCATGGCACTTAAAACATTTCTTCCCTACTGGTTCTTTTGATCCTCCAGTTTCTTTCTCCTTTCCTTTGAAGGGTTTCTGAACAGTTTCATTAGGCCTGGTAGCTGGTTGACTGGAGCTAGAAGTAACCTTAGTTAAAGGTTTGTACTGAACCTTCTTCTTCAGCTGCTTTTCAATCTGGAGGGCCAGCTTGCATGCACCTTCATAAGTCCAGATGGGCTGTAATTCCATCTTCTCAGCAATGATAGCATTCAACCCACCAAGGAATCTGGCGATAGTATGCTCTTCAGTTTCTTTGACACCAGTTCTTGTCTTCAGCTGCTCAAACTCTCTGATATACTCTACCACTTCTTTAGCACCTTGCTTCAGATTATTCATCAGTAGATACTGATCTTGCTTGTAAGTTTGAGGAACAAATCTCTTCTGCATAACTTCCTTCAGTTTCGACCAGGTCTTGATTTTACTCTTACCCTTATATTCCCTTTCAGATTTCATATTATCATACCAAGATGAAGCATACTTTTAAGCTTAATAATGGCAACCTTAAAACTCTTTCTATCATCATAACCTTTTATTTCCATAATCCTATCCATCACCTGAACCCATTCAAAATATTCCTCTGGGTTTGATGAACCAACAAAATCTGGGGGATCTATCTTAATATCTCTAGTATTGTCAACCTTATGTCTCCTATGCCTTCTTCTAGATTGATTAGACTCCTCAGAATCACTAGAAGATCTGGGTGTATTATCAGATCTCTCACTAGGACCTTGAGACGCATCATCTCTTACAACACGTTCCCTATTCATCCTTAAACCACCATCTTCTAATAGATTAAGAACCCTACCAAGTGTTTCTTGTAGATCTTCAATCTGCTTATCTCTCCTAACATTATGAGCTTCTTCTAAAGTCATATCTCGTCTATATGCCATTTATAATCAACAATAACTCAATCAATCAATAGATCTAAACAAAACAAACTCAGATCTGACTAAATCGAAACGAGATCTAAACAAACAACAAGACCCAAAAGATTAAGAAACCTTTTGTAAACTTGGCTCTGATACCAATTTGATGTGATAATCACGCGATTCCAAGCACAACGGAACTAGACAACGAAACTAGCACAGCGAAAATAAATATTTTTAGTCTTTTCTGGGTTTTAAAGAAACAACACAACAAAAAGGAATGAAGATAGATAAAGAATCTAATACTTGATTCGTAAAGGAAACGAGCCACCGGAATCAAATAATAGAAACACTCCAACCCACCACTATAATCGATAAAGGACGAACCACCACGATTAAAGATAAAGGAATCGAAGGTTTAAGATCTCACCACTTTAATTGATAAAGGACGAACCACCATAATTAAAGATAAAGGGATCACTCCAAACACCCAAATAAAACAACGATTTATGAAGGTAATAAGAAGATTTAATAAGGAAAAGAAAGTGTTCTTTTCATTCAACTTGATAACCAAAAAAACTCCTTTTACAAGGAAATAAACCCCTATTTATAGCCACATGCTCTACCTAGGAATTAACGAAAATACAATAAAAAAAAGCTGTCAAATGCTAGCCACTAATTGGGTTTAGCCAATAGGAAATGGACAACGTGGCTTTTTAGAAACATTCCCCTGCAAGTGGTCCCATAATACCGTTAGAGATGTTACTGTCACACGTGCACACATCCTTATCCAAGACCTTCTAGAACTGGTGACGTGGCAGCTGAAGTATGCTGACTGGAATTGCTCGCTGATGACTTTCATTGATCAAGGAGGGACTTGCCACTGGAGTAAAGTAACAATTGGAGGTTGTTTGTCAGCGAAGGCTTGTCCATAATGGGCTATCGCTGGTAAGATGAGCATGGCTTGTTCTGGAGGCATCTTCAGTCCAATGCTCGCTGCCAGTAGATTGTTGCCAGCGACCCCTCCTAGCTGACTCTCTTCAGCGACCCCTTCTAGCTGACTCCCTTCAGCGACCACTTCTAGCTGACTGGAATTGCTCGCTGATGACTTTCATTGATCAAGGAGGGACTTGCCACTGGAGTAAAGTAACAATTGGAAGTTGTTTGTCAGCGAAGGCTTGTCCATAATGGGCTATCGCTGGTAAGATGAGCATGGCTTGTTCTGGAGGCATCTTCAGTCCAATGCTCGCTGCCAGTAGATTGTTGCCAGCGACCCCTCCTAGCTGACTCTCTTCAGCGACCCCTTCTAGCTGACTCCCTTCAGTGACCACTTCTAGCTGACTGGAATTAGTCAGTTCAGCGAGTGGGATCATATTCGCATCATGATCATACAAACAATTATTGCAACTTAAGAATAGATCTAAACAAAACAAACTCAGATCTGACTAAATCGAAACGAGATCTAAACAAACAACAAGACCCAAAAGATTAAGAAACCTTTTGTAAACTTGGCTCTGATACCAAATTGATGTGATAATCACGCGATTCCAAGCACAACGGAACTAGACAACGAAACTAGCACAGCGAAAATAAATATTTTTAGTATTTTCTGGGTTTTAAAGAAACAACACAACAAAAAGGAATGAAGATAGATAAAGAATCTAATACTTGATTCGTAAAGGAAACGAGCCACCGGAATCAAATAATAGAAACACTCCAACCCACCACTATAATCGATAAAGGACGAACCACCACGATTAAAGATAAAGGAATCGAAGGTTTAAGATCTCACCACTTTAATTGATAAAGGACGAACCACCATAATTAAAGATAAAGAGATCACTCCAAACACCCAAATAAAACAACGATTTATGAAGGTAATAAGAAGATTTAATAAGGAAAAGAAAGTGTTCTTTTCATTCAACTTGATAACCAAAAAAACTCCTTTTACAAGGAAATAAACCCCTATTTATAGCCACATGCTCTACCTAGGAATTAACGAAAATACAATAAAAAAAAAAGCTGTCAAATGCTAGCCACTAATTGGGTTTAGCCAATGGGAAATGGACAACGTGGCTTTTTAGAAACATTCCCCTGCAAGTGGTCCCATAATACCGTTAGAGATGTTACTGTCACACGTGCACACATCCTTATCCAAGACCTTCTAGAACTGGTGACGTGGCAGCTGAAGTATGCTGACTGGAATTGCTCGCTGATGACTTTCATTGATCAAGGAGGGACTTGCCACTGGAGTAAAGTAACAATTGGAAGTTGTTTGTCAGCGAAGGCTTGTCCATAATGGGCTATCGCTGGTAAGATGAGCATGGCTTGTTCTGGAGGCATCTTCAGTCCAATGCTCGCTGCCAGTAGATTGTTGCCAGCGACCCCTCCTAGCTGACTCTCTTCAGCGACCCCTTCTAGCTGACTCCCTTCAGTGACCACTTCTAGCTGACTGGAATTAGTCAGTTCAGCGAGTGGGATCATATTCGCATCATGATCATACAAACAATTATTGCAACTTAAGAGAAGAATCTGAATGTCAATACAAAGGTGATCATTGATGTAAACAGATACAAAAAATAAAGTCAAAAAATTAAGGGTAAATTACAAGGATGGTACCTGGCGAATACACCAAATTGCACAATTCATACCTATTTGCAAAAAATTACCCGAGACATACCCATGGTTTGCAATTTTGCACAATTGACATACCTACGTCTAACGGACACTGACGGATCGTTAAGTTTGGTCATGTGCCAGTCACATGAAGGGGTATACTCGTCTTTTGCACCTAAATCTGCCCTACCTTGTTGTTTCTTCCTCATTTGTACCTAAAAAACCATTTATACAACCATTTTCATACCCACATAAAACCCTAAAACTAAAAAAATCCTACCAACCCAAAAAAGTCCGATCAGCCACCATCACCACCACCAAACTACAGCCACCACCAAGGGGAGATTTACACACACATATATTTATGTTCAATCTAAATATAACCTTCGCTCATCATCTTCAAAATCAGATTCAATTTTGGAGGGTTTTCCTCCATTACAGCCGCCGCAAAAAACCATCACCGCCGCTCAGCCACTGACAAATCCGGCCACATTCTTGCCCATTTCCGATCAGAATTTTGATGGGGAAGGGGCGAATTTGGGTGGGGGAGGTTCTGATCTGAAGGAAATTATTATTTGATTGAAATAATAATTTGATTGGATTTTTTGAATTAAGAATAATAGTAATTTGATTTGATAAAAGGGAACTGATGAGGTGGCTGTGGATATGGAATTAATAGAAGCAGACGAGATTGCAGTGTTCGAATTCGCAAAAAGTTTGCCTGTTTGTTTATACGAAAATATATATATATATATAGATATAGATTATATATATATATATATATTATACATTTATACATAATTACACAAATGGTACCTAAGACTTGTTTGAAATTGCACTGAAGGGGCAAATATGGGGGTAAAACAGTCATTTACATGTTCATGTGACTGGCACATGACCAAACTTAACGATCCGTCAGTGTCCGTTAGACGTAGGTATGTCAATTGTGCAAAATTGCAAACCATGGGTATGTCTCGGGTAATTTTGTGCAAATAGGTATGAATTGTGCAATTTGGTGTATTCGCCAGGTACCATCTTTGTAATTTACCCAAAAATTAATGTCATACATTAATAGGGGAAACTTGCTCAAAAAACACTCATTGCACCTTAAGAAAGAATTTGAATGTCAATACTAAGGTTGGGGGAGGAATTTTTGGGAAGTCCCATATCAAGGAAATATGACTTGGAGTTGGCGGAAGCTATTACAAATTCGGTCTATTGTTAAACCGTTTTTCTGTTTTAAACTTGGAGATGGGAGATTAGCGTCTGCATGGTATGATATTTGGAATGAGTATGGTTCGCTAATAGACCATGTATCTCCTCGTCTGATTTACGGTGCTGGATTACATCTTGATGACAAAGTATGTGATATTGTCGCCAATAATACATGGAAGTGGCCTAATGATTGGAATTCTAGATTCCCATGTCTTGTTGTTCCAACACTTCAGGATGGAATTTCGGATCAACTAATGTGGAAGGATCGACATGGACTTCATGATATTTCAGTTGCACGAGTTTGGGAGAGCATAAGGCATTCAGATTTGAAAGTATCTTGGTATAGTCTCGTCTGGTTTAGCCAACGGATTCCAAAACATTCTTTTATTTTGTGGCTTGTGTTCAAGCAGAAATTGAAGACTCAGGATGTGCTTAGTTCGTGGGATGTACATGCGCAGTCTACTACTCCTCTAGTGTGCTCTCTTTGTGGAGTACAACCTGACTCACATAGTCATCTTTTCTTTGAATGTTCATTTGCTTTACAGGTGTGGCGTCAAGTTAGTATCAAGGCTGGTTTATGCAATCAGAATGGTATTTGGGATGACATTATTCTCGAGATGGCTCCATTTGCTAAGAAAAGTTCGATCAAGAGTGTTGTTTCAAAGCTAGTGCTTGCTGCTGCGGTATATTACATTTGGCAAGAGAGAAACTCTAGACTTTTCAAGAATAACAAGCGAAAGGCCACGGATGTTATTGATCAGATTATATCTACGGTTCGTTTGAAGCTGGCAACTTGCAAATACAAGAGGACGACGAGAGTGGAGCATTACTTGACTTCATGGGATCTTCCATTTTTATTAAAGTAGTCTTGTATTTTAATTTTGTTGCGTTTGATTATAGTTAGTTAATGCCTGTGTAAGTGGTTTGCCACTGTTTTTTTGGACGTTGCACGTTAGTGCATGGGTTGTAAGTCGTCTTGACACTCTGTCAAGCGCCTGTTTTTCATGATATAATATTATAACCAGGGGTGACGGCCTTTTACCGGAAAAAAAATAAAGTCAAATGTTACGTGAAACAGATAATGAGAAGCTAAAGCAACACCCTTATGCCTTTGTTGTTAATTTTGTGAAATTTATAGAAAAAAAACGTGGTAACTACATTTATAAAATACATTGATACAAACAAATACCAACATTTACTCTATAATCGAATAAAGCCTCAATTTCTTTACCTCAACCTAAAAATTTGATCATGTTGAATATGCCACAAAATCGTCCAATTATCCTGCCAGAACCAACAAATTTAAGTAAATAATACAGCAAGATGTTTAAACTTCTAAAAACAATGCCGGGACATAAACAAAATAACGCAAGCTGTTAAAAAAGGCACCCTTAGTCAATTATTCCACACAAAGTTTAGATACTAACATCTGAAGAATCCTATTACTCAACTCTTTGTGTTGATGACGACAACAATAAATATTTTAGATTAAAACTTTGGATTAATAATAGTTGGTTAACATATGCAAAACCAACATTAGTTTTAGAGAGAAAATTGTAGTTAATTTTTAAAGCCATATATATGTAGGTTTTAGGTAAAATAAAACAAGTATTAAAGTAAAACAAATAAAACAATAGGCTTTTCTATTCATTGAAAATCACCGTGCATCATGAAAATCATCGTGTCATCAATTGCTTCGTGAATCTTCGTGCATCAACTTAACCATGATCTAAAGGTCAAGATCTTGTCCTATTTGTTTTACTTTAATACTTGTTTTACAATATTTAACCCCAATGTATATAACTTACTTGGGTTTTATTGTGAATGCATGTTAGTCGGCTCAATAATTAACATAACTTAAAAAGAAAAAACCAAAAACAATATGGGAGACTCAGACAAATAGATTTGGCCTTGAAGCCATCTCAGTGTACATCTGTTCAATGGACCCATTTAAGGTGTTATTGTAATTGCAAGTTTCACTTGAACAAAGTGTAAGCCATTTGGTTATGTGATCATGTCAAAACAATTTCTAAGACAACAATGGCTATATCAACACATGAATGAATCCTCATCATCAATCAGGAAACTCAACTACACGTAAAGTTTTAAGACCTTTAATTAAGAGCAACAATTAAAAGGTAATTAATTTACAAATACATAAAAATAAACGTCAAAAAATATGCCAGACATAGTATGGAAATTTCAGGAACTACTGAATGAGGCATTGTTAGACTAAGTATTTGTCTTTAGTTTACATTTGTTCTAAATAGAGGGTACTTATATGTAATATCAGGCTCTTTATATTGGGCTTATTGTAATCCTTTGTTAATCAACTAATACACAACGGCTTATCATGGTATCAGAGCTTTGGATACCTCAGCCACCTCTAACCCCAAATTAAACCCTAATTCTCCAGAAATAATTATATAAAAAAAAAAACAGCAACAAATATTCAACGATGGCTACTATTGCTGCCTTTACTGCTGCTGAGAAAACAGCCCATAATACTCACAAATTCGCTTTCACCCTTTCCCCTACAAACTATGGCTACTGGAAAGCAATGATTGAACCATTCCTTGTCACTAATCATCTATTCGGTTATGTTGATGGTACAATACCATGTCCTGACGAGAAGGTAACTAATGAATCAATAGTTACTGATAACCCTAGTTATCCTCGGTGGATTGCAAATGATGCCCATGTGAGAATGCTCATCCTTTCCACTATTTCTGAAGCCTCCTTCCAGCATGTTCAAGGTAAGACATCTAGAGAACTATGGCTCTCTTTAGAACAAGCATATGCACCAAACACTGCTTCCCGAGAATACACCTTAAAAACTCAACTGCTTAGGATTGAAATGAAAGGCGATGAATCCCCTATTGCTTATCTTAATCGAGCAATGGAATATGCCTCAGCCCTAGCCAATATTGGGGAACCCATGAAAGACAAGGACTTGGTTATGCTCACTCTCTCAGGTCTGCGAGATGAATATAATGGTCTAAAATCGACTCTTCTGGGTCGTCATCCTCCGGTTACCTTCAATGAATTGAATCACCTTCTCTCTAACCATGACTTTATAACCAATAAAACAGCAACAAATATTCAACGATGGCTACTATTGCTGCCTTTACTGCTGCTGAGAAAACAGCCCATAATACTCACAAATTCGCTTTCACCCTTTCCCCTAGAAACTATGGCTACTGGAAAGCAATGATTGAACCATTCCTTGTCACTAATCATCTATTCGGTTATGTTGATGGTACAATACCATGTCCTGACGAGAAGGTAACTAATGAATCAATAGTTACTGATAACCCTAGTTATCCTCGGTGGATTGCAAATGATGCCCATGTGAGAATGCTCATCCTTTCCACTATTTCTGAAGCCTCCTTCCAGCATGTTCAAGGTAAGACATCTAGAGAACTATGGCTCTCTTTAGAACAAGCATATGCACCAAACACTGCTTCCCGAGAATACACCTTAAAAACTCAACTGCTTAGGATTGAAATGAAAGGCGATGAATCCCCTATTGCTTATCTTAATCGAGCAATGGAATATGCCTCAGCCCTAGCCAATATTGGGGAACCCATGAAAGACAAGGACTTGGTTATGCTCACTCTCTCAGGTCTGCGAGATGAATATAATGGTCTAAAATCGACTCTTCTGGGTCGTCATCCTCCGGTTACCTTCAATGAATTGAATCACCTTCTCTCTAACCATGACTTTATAACCAATAAAACAGCTTCCTTTTCCGCTGTCCCGTCACCGCAAGCATTTGCCGCCGCAACAGGAAGCACACCAAATCTCTCACCTGATCTTAGTACTATTCAGTCTCAACTCAGCAGCCTCCACCTACTAGCCTCTCAATTAGGGTATCAACTCAACCCGATTGCCTCGCAAAACAACCAACACCAAGCCTTTTATGCTTCTCGACCTTCAAACAACAGGGGGAATCGCAGGGGGCAACCTCGTGTAAATAATCGGAGCAACTACAACAATAGAGGACGTGATAACTCCACTGTCACGAGATCCTTTCAGTGGGAAAAAACTCAGAATCTGGTGTATGGTCATTGTAACCGTTGTGGAATAGCACACCTTCCATCTCAGTGCCCTAATCAACCTTCGGCTAACCAGTCCAGACCTCAAGCAAACTTTACAAATTTTTCAGATGCAGGATCATCATCAACAGCCTCTTGGCTCCCTGACACCGCTGCTAATAGCCATGTGACCCCAGACTTATCAAGCTTTGACAACTCCGAGGTTTATCATGGTAATGACTCACTTCATGTTGGCGACGGTAATCCCCTTCCTATTTTTCACATTGGCTCTTCTAAGATTTTTTCACCACATAAAACCTTGAATCTTAAACATATTCTTCATGTTCCTCAAATTCAGAAGAACCTCTTATCTGTTCAACGATTTTGTTCTGATAATGATGTTTATTTTGAATTTCACTCTTCTTTCTTTGTTGTGAAGGACGAGTCTACACACACTACCCTCCTTTCGGGTCCAAGTGACAATGGGCTCTACTCTCTTCGACTTCCTCAACTCAAGTCTCTTCCGAAAATTGCCTTCACAGCAACCAAAGCTTCTTCAACAATCTGGCACCAACGTCTCGGCCACCCTCATCAGCGTGTTTTTGCTTCCATTGTCTCTAGTTGTTCTTTACCAATTTCTACAAAACCAGATTCCACTTTATGTACTTCTTGTCAGTTGGGAAAGTCTACTAAGCTTTCATTACCAAACTCTGCCTTTCATAGTACTAATATTTTGGATTTGGTATATTGTGATATTTGGGGACCGTCTCCCACAGTTTCTATTAATGGTTACAAGTTCTTTCTATTGTGTGTTGATCATTATTCACGTTATATGTGGTTTTATCCTCTCAAACACAAATCTGATGCCTACACCATCTTTACAAACTTTACAACCATGGTTGAACGCCAATTCAACACGAAATTAAAATGTGTTCAAACTGGTTGGGGAGGCGAATTTCGTCCTCTTGTGACCTTCTTTACAAATCTTGGAATCATTCATCGACGCTCTTGTCCTCACACTAGTGAGCAAAATGGTATTGTTGAGCGTCGTCACCGCCACGTTGTGGAAACCGGACTTGACCTCCTTGCCCACTCTTATCTTCCACAACGTTTCTGGCAATTTGCCTTTGAAACTGCTGTTTATCTCATTAACCGATTACCATCACAAACTACTCAAACAAATCTCCCTTTCAACAATCTGGCACCAACGTCTCGGCCACCCTCATCAGCGTGTTTTTGCTTCCATTGTCTCTAGTTGTTCTTTACCAATTTCTACAAAACCAGATTCCACTTTATGTACTTCTTGTCAGTTGGGAAAGTCTACTAAGCTTTCATTACCAAACTCTGCCTTTCATAGTACTAATATTTTGGATTTGGTATATTGTGATATTTGGGGACCGTCTCCCACAGTTTCTATTAATGGTTACAAGTTCTTTCTATTGTGTGTTGATCATTATTCACGTTATATGTGGTTTTATCCTCTCAAACACAAATCTGATGCCTACACCATCTTTACAAACTTTACAACCATGGTTGAACGCCAATTCAACACGAAATTAAAATGTGTTCAAACTGGTTGGGGAGGCGAATTTCGTCCTCTTGTGACCTTCTTTACAAATCTTGGAATCATTCATCGACGCTCTTGTCCTCACACTAGTGAGCAAAATGGTATTGTTGAGCGTCGTCACCGCCACGTTGTGGAAACCGGACTTGACCTCCTTGCCCACTCTTATCTTCCACAACGTTTCTGGCAATTTGCCTTTGAAACTGCTGTTTATCTCATTAACCGATTACCATCACGAAACTACTCAAACAAATCTCCCTTTCAACAAATCTACAACCGGAAACCTGATTATACATTTCTTCGTGTCTTTGGTTGTCAATGTTTCCCTTATCTTCGTGTAAGCACTAGAATTCGAGCTTTTGTGTGTGTAAGTGTGTGTGTTAATGGCAGTTTCTAGTGAGAGGAAGTAGAGAGAGAGTAGAGAGATGTCAGGGAAAGATTGGATTGTATTATGGGTTGAAAAGTTACAAAATGCTTAATGAAAGGGGTTTATATACATATGGCTAATTTACACTAAGCCCCCTTCCATACTTAGACATTTACATTCTGAGTACTAATATACAATATGGAAACAAATCAACTACTACATTTATATTTCTAACAATCTCCCCCTTAGTAGTGATTTGTAAAAATTATCCAGTCCTTGTCATTCTTCAAGCTCTTGTATTTGGTCTATCTTTGTTTGGATGCCAGAACCAATTATCTCCTTCAGGTCTGTCATCAGGAACAATCATGTTTGCTTCATAGTTTCTTGGTGGAATGTTTTGTGGGCCTGGAAGATGACTTGGGTCGTACTTGATCCAACAACCTCCTCTTCGACGTACGACGTACTTAGACTTCTGAACATTCTTTACCTCTCTCATCATTCTGATACTGTCTCTGTACTCGAGTCTTTGATTGATCTTGGAGATTACTTTATCAAATACTTCCTTTTTCTTTTCATCTTGATCATCTTCTTTCAAGCACAACAAAACATTCTTACAAAATTCTAATGTTCCATCTGAATAAGAAGCAAGTTCATCCATACGAATGAAAATCTTCTTCTTTCTGCTATTCAAAAAGACAACACCGAAGGATGGTTCTTCTATGATATGACCAATACTGAGCTGTTCAATGTCTCCGGTGTAAAGACTTTGATCTGGATATGGTACATTAATCTTTCTCTTAACAACTTCAAAACCAATTTGAAAGTCTTCCAATGAAGCGTATTGAATGCAGCTTGACATGTATCTTTTAACAGCTTCAAAGGCAATAACATCTTCTTTGTATCTTTGCATTGCATTCAAGAAATGGTTGTAGAGAAAGATAATGTCATCAACTGGTAGCAGCTTGAACTGAGCTTCTGTGAATCTGTACATTTTATTGTTATCTCTTTTTACATGAAAGCAAGGACAGAGATAGAAACCCTTTTAACCAAGATTACTCTGACAAGCACCAAAATCTTGTGGTTTCTTTGTTCTTCGAGAAGCTTTGGATTGTATTGCTTAGTGAGTTTAAGAAGCTCTTTGTATTCTTCAATTTGTCTTGCTTCCTTAAACTTGTACATCGAATCCAATTCTGGTCTCTTTGTTTTGGTTACTTTGGTAGCTCCACAAAAGATTGGATAAGCTCTTTCTTCCAGAAATCTAGACTTCTTAGCTGCCTCCTTTGGCTTAACACCCAGAGCAACCATTCTTTCTTTATCTCTCAAGAAGTATCCCCGATTAATAAACCTCCTTTGTTCTTCAGTCAAATATGTTGGAAAATAATCAGGAAGAACTTCCTCGGATATGATTGCTTCTTTCAACACTTGTTTATATGTTGATTTCTTGAAATTCTGAGATGCAGCTTCAGGAGTCTTTCTCAATTCATCAAAACTATTGAAGTCTTCAAAAGTGTAATGCTGTGAAGTTGTGCTAGCTGGAACAGAAGATTCTCCAACTTCAATTCTGCTTGAAGAACCTGTTTTAAAGTAGTCAAGATCTGGAAATTCTTCAAACATTGGTTCTTCATCAGCTTCTACATTCGCTGGAATCTCAACTATTTCTGGCTCATCCAAGATTACATTATCTTTTCTTGCCTCATCTTCTGCTTCACCTTCAGCATATTCCATAACTTCATTTTCAATCACAAAACCTTCTTCTTCATTGACCTCATTATTTTCAACTTCTTCTTCACTTTCTACATCAGAATCAGCACCAAAAACTTCAACTAATCTTCTTCTAATCACATCATCTAAAGTATCGTTCTCAACATTCTCAACATTCACACCCTCTGCTCTTTCTTCCATTACCACATCCTCAACATTCACATCAACTCTTGCCGAATCATTTTCAATATTGGCTTGACCCTCTCCTTGGTTCTCCCCCTCGGGGTGATCATCAGAATCAGGATCATCCCGTCTAGAAGCAACCGAGGCCGGTCGGCAAGATTCTAATGCTAATAATCTAAGTTCTAATGCAGCAAGCTTTGCATCATATTCAGCCTTTTGACTTTCAATTTGATCTTGTAAAGCTTTTACTCTTCTTTCAGTAGCAAGTTCTCTTTCTCTCACCTCTAGAGCATTCAACACTCCTCTTTCAGTTACAGTCAACAAATCACCCTCAGACCGTAAGATATTCAACAACACTTCACATGCAGAGTCTTTGGTAGGTTGATTTGTTGATGTTGATGGAATTTGATTTGGTGTTGGTGTTCTTTGTGTTGGTGTTTGAGATGGAGTAGCCAACCCGGGGGTTGTTTGCACATTTGAAATGTGACCTAAATTCAGCGAATCTGATTCAGGATTTCCTGCGGATCCTCGGGTTATACCCTCACCAGCAGTTTGAGATTCAGTGGCTTTGCAACCAGAATCAGGTTGTGTCCTAGACTGTGATAAATCACTGTCCGGGACTTGTTGTTAGGTAACACCTCTAACAACACCGGGGTCACTGAGAATGCCCGTTAATACAGTCTCAGGTTGATCCTGAGGAACAACAGTGTCACTACGGCGTTCATACTGTCCCCCAGTCTCAGTCTGAGGACTGTTACCTGCGGCTAAAGATGGCGTGATGTTAGCTAAGGCAGGATTTCCAAGCTGTCCTTGAGGGTCACACAAAGTGGGTCCCCCTCCGCTTGTTCCGACATCAGTACTCAACTGTGCTTGTGAATCCGTGTACCTAGGAGATCTAGACTCTTGTGCACGAAATGAAGGCGAGAGGTGGGGCTGGTCCTCTCTTATTTCAATACTCTCATCCTCCAAATGAGGAGAGTGTGGTGAGCGTGGCTGATCCCCGTGCATTTGTGAGACTAACTCCTGTTGTGAGGAGTCAGAATGGCTGGGAGAGTTTGGTGCAAGCGAGAATGGGCAGTTCCCGACTTCTACCCTAGGGTAAACAACCCGGCTAGACACATTGGTTTGAACTAATGGAGGGCCAACGTTTTCTTTATGCCCTTGTCCTAACCCGGACCGCACATCCTCTCTGGTATTTTCAACTCCTCCCTCAAATCCGCCTTGTTCCTCCTGCACAACATCATCTCCAGTGCTAACATGCTCAATTTCAACCTCAGATACAACATTATGAATTACTTGTTCAGCATCTAATTCTGTCGAGGCACCAATATTTTCAGATCCAGCAGATATATGCTTTCGTTTGGATTTCTTCTTCTTTGATTTCTTTGGTGACCTACGAGCAGCCATTTTAAGTCTTCTCCCTGGTGGTGGAGTTGGTTCATTAGGGAGTGCTGAAGCAAGCGGTGTTGGATTAAGTACAGGTGAAGAGCGAGGTGGTGTAAAAGTTGGTGGATTAGGTGAAACAACGGATGGTAAAGGTGTAGATTGTGAAGATGAAGATTGCGAAAAGTGAACGGTTGGTGTAGTTTGTGTTGATGGTGTAGGTTGAGAAACAGGTGAAGAAACAGGTTCAGGTGTTACAACATCTTGTTCAAACATAACTCGTTTCGATTTTCTTTTCTCTGCCCAGAAGTCCCCTCACCACTATCCCCTCTTTTTCTTTTAGTTAACCTAGGACCCTCACTTGGCGACCTATGCTCAGCTTGGGTAGGAGTCTGTCGGCTTTCAGACCCCATTGCTGAGACTAACCACTCGAGATAAGCCCTAAGATGAGGACTCTGAGCAGGAACCAAATTTATCAGGAATGGAGGAATTGGAAAAGGTCTTACAGTTTCACAACTTGTGCCTCTCAAGTTGGATTTATACATCGCAATCACACACTTGAAGCTGTTCTCCAATTTTGGAATTTCTTCTGCATTATCAAGAACATCTTCGATAATCAGTGTGAAGAATCTGATAAAGGGAATATATTTTCTGTCTTGTTTATCCTTTCCTTTGACAACTTGAATCATCTTTTTCCATATAATCGCCGCAAAGTCACACTGCACATTGTGAGTGACTGCATAGTAAATTGATAAGGAATCCTTCGTCATGAGATCAATTCCTTTCTGTGATGGCATCAAACAAGTGGTTAAAACATTGTACATCGTATGCCAGAGAGTTGCTACATTACTCCTTCTAAAATCTCTCAACGTTGCCAACTCTCCGTCATAACCCAACGAATGAACTCCAGCCAACATTTCTTCAACTGATGGGAGTTCTTCGTATTCTTCAAGTACAGGAAATCCAATTAGTACTGTTTGCCGAGCAAAATGCTCTGCATACAGTTGAATTTAAGACTTTGTGAAAAAATTTTCATTTTGTACTGTTTGCCGAGCA
>CM067169.1:161442118-161532118 GCA_034093135.1 Erigeron breviscapus | reverse complement strand
AGAGCTTCATTCACTGTCTTTGGTTCAACAATACTCAGAAAATTCACAAACAGACATTCATTCGCGGATGCGGATCTTGTCTGAACTCCAGTTGTTGGATTACCAATGACTTGAGAAATAGGATGAGCTCTTGTCCACTTGGTTGTGTGAGGAATTGGATTAAGTGGATCACCAGATTCTTCAGAATCAATAAAATCAGGAGAATGTTGTTCTGTTAATTGTTCAAATGAAGTTGCAATTGGTTCAACAAAGTCATCATGATCATAATCTTCAGGATTGGTTGTAGGATTTGTCACTTGTGAGATATTATGAGGTTGAGTATGCAACTCTGAAATATCGGTAGGTGGAGGAGAATCAGATGATGAATTAACATCTGATGATTGTGATGGTGAAGACTCATTGGGATCCATCTCTTTTGAATTTGAACAGAATGGTTCATTGGCATTTCCATCAGATTCAGGAACTTTCTTCGATACTTGGAAAAATTCTTCGAACAAGATATCTAAATCTTGTGTTGTTGGAGTAGAGAATGATGATTTGACATTTGAAGTAGTCTTTGTTGCGGAAGCTTGTGGACTTTGAAGTTCGGGTCTTAAACTGTGTTGTTGGAGTAGAGAATGATGATTTGACATTTGAAGTAGTCTTTGTTGCGGAAGCTTGTGGACTTTGAAGTTCGGGTCTTGAACTGTGTTGTTCAAGAACCATCCCCGAGAGTTCATCAAATCTAACGTTCATACTCTCTTCAATTCTCTTGGTTCTTCGGTTATATACACGATATGCTATCGATTCTCTCGAATAACCGATAAAATATGCCTCATCGCCTTTTGGTTCAAATTTGCCCAGATTATCTCGATCATTGAGAACATAACATACACATCCAAAAATGTGCAAGAAGTTCACATTGGGCTTTCTATTGTTTATCACCTCATATGGAGTTTTATCAAACCTCTTGTTTATGATTGATCTATTTTGAGTGAAGCAGGCAGTAGCAACAGCTTCAGCCCATAGATTCGGAGGCAACTTAGAATAAGCAAGCATTGTTCTAGCTGCTTCAACAAGAGTTCGATTTCGACGTTCAACTACTCCATTCTGTTGAGGTGTCCTGGCAGCGGAAAATTGATGAGTAATACCCATGGACTTGAAGAAAGAATCAATCGTTGAATTCTTGAATTCAGTGCCATTGTCTGAGCGAACAATTCTAACTGATGATTTAAGATTCACTTGGGTCTTCTTTATGAAATCAATAATTGCAGTCGGAGTATCACTCTTTGCATGAAGAAAGAATACCCAAGTGTACCGAGAATAATCATCGACAATCACAAGAATGTATCGCTTGCCATGGATACTTTGAACTTTCATTGGGCCACACAAATCCATGTGAATAAGGTGCAAAGAACCTTCTGTACTTAGAAACTTCTTTGGTTTGTGTGATGCTTTCTTCATCTTGCCAATTGCACAAGCTGGACAAACATGTTCACTTTCGTACTTGTAATCAGGAAGTCCTTCAACAAGTTGTTTATCCACGAGAGCATTAATTGTTTGAAAATTCAGATGAGAAAGACGGCGATGCCATAACCAAGAGTTTTGTGCAGTTGCTTTTGAAAGTAGACAAATCTCTGAAGAATTAGATGGAATGTTGTTGAGATCAATAGTGAACAGGTTATTGTCCCTTGTTCCAGTAAGAATATCCACACCATCTTCAGTCTGCACTTTGCATTCATATCTCCTGAATAATACTTGAAGATCATTGTCACAAAATTGTCCAACACTGAAAAGATTGTGTCCTAATCCTTCAACATAGGAAACTCTCTTTATAGTGACACCATTTTTAACAATGTCTCCGTAACCGAGAATAGGAGCAATATGATCATTTCCAAATCTGACGGTTCCCATAAACTTTTCAACAAAGTTCGAAAGAATGGACTTGTTTCCAGTCATATGACGTGAACATCCCGAGTCAACATACCAAACACAAATGAGAAATTCCTGCAAAGACAAGGTATATGATTTAGGTACCCATGTAAATTGGGTCCTTGCAGGTTAGAGGGATAACATGCAAGTACACATTAAAAAATAAACATCAAGCAAAATAACACGCAAACAAACAATTTATTCAAATAACAAACAAGCACACATAATTGTTCAAAATACAAATACGAATTACAAGCAAGAAAATGTAAAGGTTTATACACATGTTTTGGTACAAGCGGGACTAGTCCTAGATTTATTAGCATTATCTAATGTATTCGATCTACGGACAATCCACACTTGTTTGACATTGGCAGGTTTTCCATCAAGCTTGACTTTACTAGATGCATTCAAATATCTATCCTTAGGGATCCATCTACTGCTACTAGTTAAGCACACGTCACCTGAAACACGAACATTTTTTGAGTTAGCAAACAAATTATTAACTTTGTTCTTAACAGGTTTCTTCTTGATGGGTTCTGTGGTCTTGTTTACTTTCTTTATGTTATTAGGCGACAACCAACCATACTGGTCTTTGTATTTAGTCATTCCAGTAAAAGTATCTCTAACCCTCTGTAAAGTGCACTTAGGATTCTTCTGAGAGTACCTAGGAAAACTAGAATACCTAACCTGCGGAGGTTGTTTGTTACCTAATGAGAAAGCTTCATCCTTAACACTCTTTGGACCACTGCTTGCTTTGACTTCTTTTTGTGACTTAGGTTCAAAAATAACCTTGTACATCTTTGTTTGCCTAGAAGTCTTTGATTTCATTGGGACATTGGGACCTTTCTGTGGTTTCGGACTTGAACCCGTCTTAGGTGATTGATTAGTCTTCGGTTTTGAAACAGTCTTGGGTGATGGTCTGGTCTTTGGTCTTTGGAACTTATTGATTGATGAAGATTGTGAAGAGTGTGACTTTGGAATTTTCTTTAGATAAAAATCAAGTTTTTCCTCCTTTTTAACAAAATGTTTTTCAAATTCAGGATCAAAATCATGATTTTCTTTTTGAATTTTGTGTGCAGGGTGACTGAAAAAATCATATGACTCATCCATTAACTCATAGTTAAAATAGACTTTTGCACCCTCTTTTAGAAAATCATCAGTCTCAAAATCACTATCATTCGGTCTCACAAACTGGTCAGTCATCCCACATCTCAAATAAGATTCCTTATATAATGATGGGACTTCTTCTTGTGCTTTGAGCAAATGATTTGGATTGACATAACCTATCCCTGAATTGAATAAAGTTTTCGAATTTCTTGGCCTATTCAAAAATATTTGTTGATATGATCGATTAATCTTATACAACTTGTCTTGATAAGACTTGATTTCGGCTTTAAGCTCATCATTTTCTTTATCAAGTTTTTGTTTAAGAGAATCTTTTATACAACACTCATATTTTAGGTCAGAAATTTTGTTTTCAAATTCCGTCAAATCAGGGATAGATTCTTTCAATTTCACATTTAAAGACTCAATGTCCTCAGCCAATGCATTTGCTCGAAACATCTCATTGGTCTTTTCGATTTGAAGTTGTCTGACGGTCTTGCTCAGATCAAGAACTTTGGTCTCAAGTTCTTGTTGTTCAAGATGCAGTTTAGAGTTGGGAGTAAAAGTGACTGCTGCTTTTTCAGATTTCAAATTCTCAAATTCCTTTTGAAGCAAATCAAATTTACTTTGAAAATCTTTTTCTTTGTCTTCCAAATCTTTCTTTAAATTTAAATTCTTTTTACTCAACTCCCTGCAATCTTTTCTTGCTGTTTCACTCATGTCCATGTAGTGTTTTAACACTGATTTGGGAAGAGTTAGTACCTGATCATCCTCTGAAGAACTTTCCTCAACATCATCCAACTCCTTTGATTTCTCATTCTAGAGACTTTTGCAGATCCTCTATTACCTTTTCCAAAACTTTTTGTGGCACATAAGGTCTCAAGTTTTCAGCTTTTGGAATTGGAATAGTTTCTTCTAAAGGTATTTCTTTAAAACACTCAAGAATTTCAGGAATTACAGCCTCATGATTTTCTTTTTGAATTTTGTGTGCAGGGTGACTGAAAAAATCATATGACTCATCCATTAACTCATAGTTAAAATAGACTTTTGCACCCTCTTTTAGAAAATCATCAGTCTCAAAATCACTATCATTCGGTCTCACAAACTGGTCAGTCATCCCACATCTCAAATAAGATTCCTTATATAATGATGGGACTTCTTCTTGTGCTTTGAGCAAATGATTTGGATTGACATAACCTATCCCTGAATTGAATAAAGTTTTCGAATTTCTTGGCCTATTCAAAAATATTTGTTGATATGATCGATTAATCTTATACAACTTGTCTTGATAAGACTTGATTTCGGCTTTAAGCTCATCATTTTCTTTATCAAGTTTTTGTTTAAGAGAATCTTTTATACAACACTCATATTTTAGGTCAGAAATTTTGTTTTCAAATTCCGTCAAATCAGGGATAGATTCTTTCAATTTCACATTTAAAGACTCAATGTCCTCAGCCAATGCATTTGCTCGAAACATCTCATTGGTCTTTTCGATTTGAAGTTGTCTGACGGTCTTGCTCAGATCAAGAACTTTGGTCTCAAGTTCTTGTTGTTCAAGATGCAGTTTAGAGTTGGGAGTAAAAGTGACTGCTGCTTTTTCAGATTTCAAATTCTCAAATTCCTTTTGAAGCAAATCAAATTTACTTTGAAAATCTTTTTCTTTGTCTTCCAAATCTTTCTTTAAATTTAAATTCCTTTTGAAGCAAATCAAATTTACTTTGAAAATCTTTTTCTTTGTCTTCCAAATCTTTCTTTAAATTTAAATTCTTTTTACTCAACTCCCTGCAATCTTTTCTTGCTGTTTCACTCATGTCCATGTAGTGTTTTAACACTGATTTGGGAAGAGTTAGTACCTGATCATCCTCTGAAGAACTTTCCTCAACATCATCCAACTCCTTTGATTTCTTGATCTTCGTCATGAAGCACACATTTGCTGCAAGTTCGTCTGTCTCCTCATCAGAAAGATGTAACCACTTGTCATCTTCAGCGAGCAGAGCAATTCCACTTTCCTCTTGTCTTGCTAGCAAAAGTTTGTACTTATAGTACTCGGAGTTCTTCTGTCGAGGTTTAGTGCAGTTGATAGCAAAATGTCCAGTAAGACCACAGTTGTAGCACTTCTTGTCTTCATTCCTTCTCTCCATTACCTTTTTCTCAAACTTCTTCTGATTTTCATACTTCTTCTCACCACCAACAAACTCTTTCTTCTGATCAAACTTAGGAGCATTCGCATTTTTTGCATACGAAGAGACTGATGAAGTCCTAAGCTGATTATTTGTTGGTTTCTTCTTGAAGAATTTCTTCTTAAAAGCCTTTGTGAAATAAGCGAGTTCTTTGTACATCTCTTTTTGTTTCTCATCAAGATCACAATCACTCATTTCACTTGAATCAGAATCAGTGTCATATTCAACAAAACTTTGTCTTGACACTTTTGAAGTCTTCTTCTCAGCTACTAAGGCTAATGGATCGGAATGAGAACTTTCTTCTTTCCTCTTCTGGATCCTCTGAACATCCTCAACATTCAGCTTTAGCTTCTCATACAAGGTGTGAATGGTAAGTTTCCCAAAGTCTGATTGTTGGTTGAGTTGAGTTCCATACACTTGCCATTCCTCTTCCAGATTTTTGATGAATTTGATGTTCAGCTCCATATTGGTTCTCTTCACATCATTCTTTCTAAGCTCATTGATGACATTGCAGAATCTGATGTATACCTCATTCAATGGTTCACCTTTTTGTTGTTTGAATGTTTCATACATGTTCAGAACAGTCGACAACCTTATGGTGTTTGATACATCAGATCCTTCCATCTGCTTCTCCACTTCATCCCATATATCTTTTCCTGTTTCATAGGAGTCCACATTGCAGTAAATGTCATCAGGAAGTGCTTGGTAAAGATAGGCAATTGCACTTTGGTCAGCCTCAACTCTGTTTCTCTGATCTGTGTTCCAACTCTCTTCAGGTAAAACTTCTCCATTAACTGGGTTCTTTGGAATTTCAGGACCATCTTTGTATGATTTCCTTAGCAGTTTTCCATTCTTCTGCCTGTCTATCCAGTTCAGAAACCTTTTCTTCCATTGAGGATAAGATCCTCTAAACAAGACAGGTGGTCTTCCTTCAGAACCAAGTGCTAAAGCTTCCCTTGAAGCCATTTCAAGCAATTAAAAGACTTAGAAAAAATTTGAGAATTTTCAATTTCAACTAAATGCAGAGCTTAAACCTCTGCAAATAGAACAAGTAAGAATATTAAAAATTTTGAAAAATTTTGATTTTCCTACCCACGCGAAGAATATTGATGAAAAATGGTTTTGAGAAATTTTCTTGAAAAATTTTGATTTGAGAATCTTAAAAACAACTAAGTGCCGAGCTTAAACCTCTGCAAATAGAACAATTAGTCTCAACACTTAACCACAAATCCTTGAACCACCTATTCGCCGAGCAAAGAGCTCTGCAAATAGAACAAGTAACCACAACACTTAACCACAAATCCTTGAACCACCTATTCGCCGAGCAAAGAGCTCTGCAAATAGAACAATTAGTCTCAACACTTAACCACAAATCCTTGAACCACCTATTCGCCGAGCAAAGAGCTCTGCAAATAGAACAAGTAACCACAACACTTAACCACAAATCCTTGAACCACCTATTCGCCGAGCAAAGAGCTCTGCAAATAGAACAAGTAACCACAACACTTAACCACAAATCCTTGAACCACCTATTCGCCGAGCAAAGAGCTCTGCAAATAGAACAAGTAACCTCAACACTTAACCACAAATCCTTGAACCACCTATTCGCCGAGCAAAGAGCTCTGCAAATAGAACAAGTAACCACAACACTTAACCACAAATCCTTGAACCACCTATTCGCCGAGCAAAGAGCTCTGCAAATAGAACAAGTAACCTCAACACTTAACCACAAATCCTTGAACCACCTATTCGCCGAGCAAAGAGCTCTGCAAATAGAACAAGTAACCACAACACTTAACCAAATTTCTTGAAATAACTATTTGCCGAGCAATAAGCTCTGCAAATAGAACAATTAGTCTCAACACTTAACCACAAATCCTTGAACCACCTATTCGCCGAGCAAAGAGCTCTGCAAATAGAACAAGTAACCACAACACTTAACCACAAATCCTTGAACCACCTATTCGCCGAGCAAAGAGCTCTGCAAATAGAACAAGTAACCACAACACTTAACCACAAATCCTTGAACCACCTATTCGCCGAGCAAAGAGCTCTGCAAATAGAACAAGTAACCTCAACACTTAACCACAAATCCTTGAACCACCTATTCGCCGAGCAAAGAGCTCTGCAAATAGAACAAGTAACCACAACACTTAACCAAATTTCTTGAAATAACTATTTGCCGAGCAATAAGCTCTGCAAATAGAACAAGTGAAGATCCAGTACTTAGCC
This sequence comes from Erigeron breviscapus, assembly GCA_034093135.1. Taxonomy (NCBI): domain Eukaryota; kingdom Viridiplantae; phylum Streptophyta; class Magnoliopsida; order Asterales; family Asteraceae; genus Erigeron; species Erigeron breviscapus. The sequence continues at coordinate 161,524,691 of CM067169.1, read as the reverse complement.
AAAATTTCTGAAACACGTATTTGCCGAGCAATAAGCTCTGCAAATAGAACAAGTGAAGATCCAGTACTTAGCCAAAATTTCTGAAACACGTATTTGCCGAGCAATAAGCTCTGCAAATAGAACAAGTGAAGATCCAGTACTTAGCCAAAATTTCTGAAACACGTATTTGCCGAGCAATAAGCTCTGCAAATAGAACAAGTGAAGATCCAGTACTTAGCCAAAATTTCTGAAACACGTATTTGCCGAGCAATAAGCTCTGCAAATAGAACAAGTGAAGATCCAGTACTTAGCCAAAATTTCTGAAACACGTATTTGCCGAGCAATAAGCTCTGCAAATAGAACAAGTGAAGATCCAGTACTTAGCCAAAATTTCTGAAACACGTATTTGCCGAGCAATAAGCTCTGCAAATAGAACAAGTGAAGATCCAGTACTTAGCCAAAATTTCTGAAACACGTATTTGCCGAGCAATAAGCTCTGCAAATAGAACAAGTGAAGATCCAGTACTTAGCCAAAATTTCTGAAACACGTATTTGCCGAGCAATAAGCTCTGCAAATAGAACAATTAGTCTCAACACTTAACCACAAATCCTTGAACCACCTATTCGCCGAGCAAAGAGCTCTGCAAATAGAACAAGTAACCACAACACTTAACCACAAATCCTTGAACCACCTATTTTCCGAGCAAAGAGCTCTGCAAATAGAACAAGTGAAGATCCAGTACTTAGCCAAAATTTCTGAAACACGTATTTGCCGAGCAAAAAGCTCTGCAAATAGCACAAGTAATCTCAACACTTAACCACAAATCCTTGAACCACCTATTTGCCGAGCAAAGAGCTCTGCAAATAGAACAAGTGAAGATCCAGTACTTAGCCAAAATTTCTGAAACACGTATTTGCCGAGCAATAAGCTCTGCAAATAGAACAAGTGAAGATCCAGTACTTAGCCAAAATTTCTGAAACACGTATTTGCCGAGCAATAAGCTCTGCAAATAGAACAAGTGAAGATCCAGTACTTAGCCAAAATTTCTGAAACACGTATTTGCCGAGCAATAAGCTCTGCAAATAGAACAAGTGAAGATCCAGTACTTAGCCAAAATTTCTGAAACACGTATTTGCCGAGCAATAAGCTCTGCAAATAGAACAAGTGAAGATCCAGTACTTAGCCAAAATTTCTGAAACACGTATTTGCCGAGCAATAAGCTCTGCAAATAGAACAAGTAACCACAACACTTAACCAAATTTCTTGAAATAACTATTTGCCGAGCAATAAGCTCTGCAAATAGAACAAGTAACCCAACACTTAACCACAAATCCTTGAACCACCTATTCGCCGAGCAAAGAGCTCTGCAAATAGAACAAGTAACCACAACACTTAACCAAATTTCTTGAAATAACTATTTGCCGAGCAATAAGCTCTGCAAATAGAACAAGTAACCACAACACTTAACCAAATTTCTTGAAATAACTATTTGCCGAGCAATAAGCTCTGCAAATAGAACAAGTGAAGATCCAGTACTTAGCCAAAATTTCTGAAACACGTATTTGTCGAGCACCATACCTTCTGATGATCTTTCTACACTAGACGTCCCAACGTCTTCGGCCTTTACCACCTCCACCTCCTGTACAAACTATCCAACCTCTCACATCTCCTTCACCACCTCCACCTCCTCCCCCTCCTAGGACTCGCCCTTCTTATCTTCGTCCCAACCCCAAACGAACCACTCCTTATGATCCATCTGCTTACATTTCCACTCGTACTTCTCGTTCCTTAATTGAACCTACATCTTTTACTGTTGCCAACAAATATCCAGAGTGGCGCCATGCCATGGCCGAAGAGTTACAAGCACTTTATAAGAATGGAACATGGTCTCTAGTTCCTCCTGTTAATCGTACTAATATTATTGACTGCAAGTGGGTGTACAGGTTAAAGAAAGATTCTCAAGGCAATGTCACACGTTACAAGGCCCGCCTTGTCGCCAAAGGTTTCAATCAACAAGCCGGTATTGACTATCATGAAACCTTCAGCCCCGTGGTTAAACCTGCCACCATCCGGGTCATCTTATCAACTGCTGTGACCCAAAATTGGGATTTAAGACAACTGGATGTGCAAAATGCTTTTTTACATGGTGACTTGCAAGAAACTGTGTACATGAAACAACCTCCTGGTTTTGTTGACCCGAGTAAACCAAATCACGTTTGTCTTCTGCATAAGTCACTTTATGGGCTTAAACAAGCTCCCCGGGCATGGTTTACTCGTCTCTCCAAAGTTCTCACTCAGCTTGGCTTCACCGGCTCTAAAACCGATCCCTCTTTATTCATTCTCAAGTCTGGTGGCATCCTCATTTATGTTCTTGTGTATGTGGACGACATCATCATTACCTGCAACAACAACACTCTTATTGACAACATCATTCAGCGACTTGGATCTATCTTTGCCATTAAAGATCTCGGTAAGCTTCATTATTTTTTGGGCATTGAGGTTGTTCATCATCAGAATAACATTGTGCTATCTCAACGACAATACATCTTGGATATTCTTAAGCGATCAGGCCTCTCTGACTGCAAGCCGGTTGTTTCCCCCATGAGCTCTACTCAGACTTTAACCACTGATGATAGTCCTCCCCTTCAAGATCCGGTCATCTATCGTCAAACTGTTGGAGCATTACAGTATGCTACTCTATCTCGCCCAGATATTGCTTTTGCTGTGAACCGGGTTTGTCAGTTCATGCATGCTCCCACAGAAAATCATTGGTCTGCTGTAAAACGTATCTTGCGTTATCTGAAGGGCACCTCTAATCTAGGCCTCATAATTCGGCACCAGTCTGGTTCCTCCCTACAGGCCTTTACTGATGTTCATTGGCATGATTCAACCACCTCTCCTATTCAGGCGTATTCTGACTCTGATTGGGCTGGCTGTCCAGTCGACCGCCGATCCACGGAGGGATTTGCTATCTATTTGGGATCAAACCTTGTCTCTTGGACTGCACGCAAACAACGAACCGTGTCAAGGTCCTCAACTGAATATGAGTACAAAGCTCTAGCTGTTGCTGAATTAATCTAGTTGAAAGCTCTCTTGCATGAACTAGGCATATCTGTAAAGTCAGCTCCGACTCTCTGGTGTGACAATCTTGGAGCTACCTACCTCTCGGCTAATCCCGTGTTTCATGCTCGTACCAAACATGTTGAAGTAGACTTTCACTTCGTTCGTGACCAGGTTGCTAGTGGTCTAGGGATGAGCCAAAAGTCCCAAATCCCGATCCCGTACCGGTACCGAAAAGTGGTACCGAATCCCGACCGGAATCGGGACCGGTACCCACTTTTGATAGTTTTCGGGATCGGTACTAATCGGTACCGGGACCGGGAAATACCGAGAAAATTCCGATGGTCCCATTTGGTCCCGACAAGCAAAGAATGTCATTTTATATCCATATCTTTATGTATATCTGTATAATAGTATATTTATATCATTGTGTATATCTATATCTATATCTATATCATTTGTATATCTATATCTTGTGTATATCTATATCATTTTATATCTATATCTTTTATATCTATATCTTTGTATATCTATATCATTTGTATATCTATATCTTTTATATCTATATCTTTGTATATCTATATCATTTGTATATCTATATCTTTTATATCTATATCTTTGTATATCTATATCATTTGTATATCTATATCTTTTATATCTATATCTTTGTATATCTATATCATTTGTATATCTATATCTTTTATATCTATATCTTTGTATATCTATATCTTTGTATATCTATATCTTTGTATATCTATATCATTTGTATATCTATATCTTTTATATCTATATCTTTTATATCTATATCTTTGTATATCTATATCATTTTATATCTATATCTTTTATATCTATATCTTTGTATATCTATATCTTTGTATATCTATATCTTTGTATATCTATATCTTTGTATATCTATATCTTTTATATCTATATCTTTTATATCTATATCATTTGTATATCTATATCTTTTATATCTATATCTTTGTATATCTATATCATTTGTATATCTATATCTTTTATATCTATATCTTTGTATATCTATATCTTTGTATATCTATATCTTTGTATATCTATATCTTTGTATATCTATATCTTTTATATCTATATCTTTGTATATCTATATCTTTGTATATCTATATCATTTGTATATCTATATCTTTTATATCTATATCTTTGTATATCTATATCATTTGTATATCTATATCTTGTATATCTATATCTTTGTATATCTATATCATTTTATATCTATATCTTTATATCTATATCTTTGTATATCTATATCATTTTATATCTATATCTTTTATATCTATATCTTTGTATATCTATATCATTTGTATATCTATATCTTTTATATCTATATCTTTGTATATCTATATCATTTGTATATCTATATCTTGTATATCTATATCTTGGTATATCTATATCATTGTGTACATCTATATCTATATCTTGATCAAGTTGTACCATATGTTGTTCATGTATTAATATTCTATATATATATATATATATATATATATATATATATATATATATATATATATATATATATATATATATATATATATATATATATATATATATATATATATATATATATATATATATATATATATATATATATATATATATATATATATATATATATATATATATATATATATATATATATATATATATATATATATATATATATATATATATATATATATATATATATATATATATATATATATATATATATATATATATATATATATATATATATATATATATATATATATATATATATATATATATATATATATATATATATATATATATATATATATATATATATATATATATATATATATATATATATATATATATATATATATATATATATATATATATATATATATATATATATATATATATATATATATATATATATATATATATATATATATATATATATATATATATATATATATATATATATATATATATATATATATATATATATATATATATATATATATATATATATATATATATATATATATATATATATATATATATATATATATATATATATATATATATATATATATATATATATATATATATATATATATATATATATATATATATATATATATATATATATATATATATATATATATATATATATATATATATATATATATATATATATATATATATATATATATATATATATATATATATATATATATATATATATATATATATATATATATATATATATATATATATATATATATATATATATATATATATATATATATATATATATATATATATATATATATATATATATATATATATATATATATATATATATATATATATATATATATATATATATATATATATATATATATATATATATATATATATATATATATATATATATATATATATATATATATATATATATATATATATATATATATATATATATATATATATATATATATATATATATATATATATATATATATATATATATATATATATATATATATATATATATATATATATATATATATATATATATATATATATATATATATATATATATATATATATATATATATATATATATATATATATATATATATATATATATATATATATATATATATATATATATATATATATATATATATATATATATATATATATATATATATATATATATATATATATATATATATATATATATATATATATATATATATATATATATATATATATATATATATATATATATATATATATATATATATATATATATATATATATATATATATATATATATATATATATATATATATATATATATATATATATATATATATATATATATATATATATATATATATATATATATATATATATATATATATATATATATATATATATATATATATATATATATATATATATATATATATATATATATATATATATATATATATATATATATATTTATATGGCGGGATATCATTGAACACATTCCGACTGGAGTCTGGAGTCTGGAGACTGGAGACTGAGACTGGAGCCTGGATCTGGAAACTGGAGACTGGAGTCTGGAGACTGGAGACTGAGACTGGAGCCTGGAGTCTGGAAACTGGAGACGGGAGACTGGAGTCTGGAGACTGGAGACTGGAGACTGGAGCCTGGAGTCTGGAAACTGGAGACTGGAGCCTGGAGTCTGGAAACTGGAGACTGGAGCCTGGAGTCTGGAGACTGGAGACTGGAGACTGGAGTCTGGAAACTGGAGACTGGAGACTGGAGCCTGGAAACTGGAGACTGGGGACTGGAGACTGGAGTCTGGAAACTGGAGACTGGAGACTGGAGTCTGGAGACTGGAGTCTGGAGACTGGAGACTGGAGTCTGAAGACTGGAGACTGGAGTCTGGAGACTGGAGACTGGAAACTGGAAACTGGAGCCTGGAAACTGGAGACTGGAGACTGGAGTCTGGAGACTGGAGCCTGGAGTCTGGAAACTGGAGACTGGAGACTGGAGACTGGAGACTGGAGACTGGAGACTGGAGACTGGAGACTGGAGACTGGAGACTGGAGTCTGGAAACTGGAGACTGAGACTGGAGACTGGAGACTGGAGACTGGAGACTGGAGCCTGGAGTCTGGAGACTGGAGACTGGAGCCTGGAGTCTGGAAACTGGAGACTGGAGCCTGGAGTCTGGAGACTGGAGACTGGAGACTGGAAATCTGGAAACTGGAGACTGGAGCCTGGAGTCTGGAGTCTGGAGACTGGAGACTGGAGTCTGGAGACTGGAGACTGAGACTGGAGACTGAGACTGGAGACTGGAGACTGGAGTCTGGAGACTGGAGACTGGAGACTGGAGCCTGGAACTGGAGACTGGAGACTGGAGACTGGAGTCTGGAGACTGGAGACTGGAGACTGGAGACTGGAGTCTGGAGACTGGAGACTGGAGCCTGGAGTCTGGAGACTGGAGTCTGGAGACTGGAGCCTGGAGTCTGGAGACTGGAGACTGGAGACTGGAGCCTGGATCTGGAGGATCTTCACTGGAGAATGCATCTGGAGGATCTTTACTGGAGAATGCATCTGGAGGATCTTTACTGGAGAATGCATCTGGAGGATCCAACTGGAGCACTATTGAAATGAAGTTACTGAAGAGTTGTTGTTGATCAAGGCTTGTTTTGTCACTAATGAACTTTAAGACCAACGACTTTTGTCTTGGTTGCAAAACTTCATTACTCGAATTAGTATCAAGATCAACATAAACCAGTAGTATAATGCCAATAAAGGATATCCAGGGGTACATGGTTGCTTTCTGATCTTTGATTAATAAATATACGAGCCAAGCCTTTTTGTGGAAATGACTCGGGGTCATTTCTGCATCAATCTCTCCCTCTTTTTTGGGACTTGCCCTCAAGTCCTTAAAGTGAGGCCTCGAGTTTTCATTTCTGAACATCTTCAGGTCACAAACGACTTCTGGTAATCCCCAGCCGGTAACAAAGCTTGAATTTTCAGATTTCTTGAATAAAAGAAATTCCAGCACATCAACTTCCAAGATTGCTGATAGAGAGTGAGAAATTTCGAGATCCATTACGGATTCAAGAACCAACAGATATGAAACTCGATCAAACTTGGAAATATCAACAAAGACCAGATTATTCTCTTCAATACTTGTTGTAACGATGAGCACGTTTATCATGAGATTACACTTCTCTACCCACACATACGAATCACGTTTCTAAAGTAACAAGGAATAGAACTGGAAAGACCAAGTATCGTCCAGTACACATACCAACCAGATTGCTTTTCATTTCGACTCCTGGGCGACTAAGCAATTCATGATTCCCTAGAGTGACATAAATTTGTCTTGAGAGACCAGAACACACTTCCGAAAACACTACATACTGATTCCTTTTTTTCTTACAATTGACCCTATAATTAAGTCCATACTCAGTCTCGACTTGCTCTTCACTACCTCTTATAAGACCAGGTACATAACTCTTCATTTTCACCTTGTACTTAACCTTCCAATCAGCTCTAAGATCAAATAAGAAGTGCTGCTGACTGATTTTAAGATCAACCAACAAATCAGATTTAGCCTTAATCATTTCATCAGACCGTAAATGATTAAGAGGGACTTGCCTCTTTCGAACACACAATGAACTAGTGTTCAAGTGGCCATCATGACAATCATTATCAAACATCAAAATTCGAGCATTTATAGGAATAGCACAAAAACCCATACCATAATAATCGAATCTGGAATTAAACACAAGTGCTCGGTTTGTAGTTGTTACCCCTATGCCTTCCTTAAGCCATTGAGTTGTGTCTGGTAGTGACTGAGTAGGTATGGAGTTCTTCCTCAGGCATATAGACATTGCTTGTTGAACTTCAACTGATGGATCTCTAGTTGGATCTTCAGTTGGATCTTCAGTTGGATCTTCAGTTGGATCTTCAGTTGGATCTTCAGTTGGATCTTCATCAGTAAAAGCTTCACTGGAGTACACTTTTCGCTGGACTTCATCAGTGAGAGTTCCAGTCGAATGTACTACTTGCTGGGCTTCTTGGATCAGCGATGATTTATCACCAGCAGCTCTTATGGACTCTTTATCGCTAGTAACATAACAAAAACAAGTCTGGATAACACTTCCTTGCTGGGATTCATCAACACTAACTTCACGAGAATGATTAGCATTCCGATTCAGCAAGAAATCATCAAGGTCAACTTCAATTACTTCTTCACCATCGTCATCATAAACACATGGTTGGAAAAAATCATCTTCTTGCTGAACGTCATCCATATCAAGTGAATGATCAGTTCTCTTAAAGAGTAAAAAGTCATCAGCAACATCACTTATTTCTTCTTTATCATAAATAGGCTCTTGTTCAACATCGACTTCAACTTTTATCTTTTTGAAAGAATTAGGGACTGATCTAATCTCCATAAGATTTAAATTGCAATCAGTGAGTTTCTTACGAGAATTTTTCTTTTTTGTTTCTCTCACATGATTTTCTAACACATCTAAGATTATCCCCATTTGTTTTTCAAGAGATTTAAGCTGTCTATCTCTTCGAAAATTCTCTAAAGCAAGATTTCTATTATAACCCATTTTTAACCAACAAATAACTCACAATCAATAGATCTAAGCAAATAACTAATAGATCTAAACAATCAATCAACAGATCTTAAACAAAACCTCAACAGATCTAAACAAACAATACCCCAACGGACAAAAAGATTAAGAAACCTTTTTCAAAACTGGCTAAAAAGTCATGAAAACTTTTTTTTTTTTTTGAACCTGGCTCTGATACCAAATTTGATGCGTAAATCACGCGACAAACGACAGCGGAAGACTATTTTTGGTAATTTCTGGATTTTATATGAAATAAACAACTAAACGAGACAATAAAGTAAAATGATAGATAAAAGAATCCACCACCAAGACTCGTAAAGGCCAAGCCACCGGAATCAAGGATAAAGAAAACACTCCGCCCCACCACTACAATCGATAAAGGTCTAGCCACCACGATTATAGATAAAGGAAACCGAAGATTTAAAAGACCTCACCACAATATTTGATAAAGAACGAGTCACCACAAATATTGATAAAGGGGTCACTCCTAACCACCAAGATCAAAGATCTATAAAAGTAAAAGAAGATTTGTAAGAAATAGAGGCTGCTCTATTAATTTTCATTCAACATTCACTAACTGCCTTACAATGAGAAATTAAGCACTTATTTATAGCCACACACATGCTATTTCCTAGGAATAAAGAAATACAAATATTAAATAAATAAAAGGCTGTCATGTGCTAAGGACAACCACTAATTTATCCACCAATAGGAAAAGGACACACAAAGCTTCTAGAAAGATTCCTTCTGCACAAGGGCCCACAAACCGTTAGGAATAACGTTGTCACACGTGCCTTCCTTATCCCTGTCAACAGCTGCCATTCCTTCTTTATTGGGTCCACTGCCATGTCAACTGGAGACTGGAGACTGGAGACTGGAGACTGAGACTGGAGTCTGGAGACTAGAGACTGGAGTCTGGAAACTGGAAACTGGAGACTGGAGTCTGGAGACTGGAGACTGGAATCTGGAGACTGGAGACTGAAGACTGGAGACTGGAAAACTGGATACTGGAGCCTGGAGTCTGGAGACTGGAACCTGGAGTCTGGAGACTGGAAACTGGAGACTGGAGCCTGGAGTCTAGAGACTGGGGACTGGAGACTGGAGTCTGGAGTCTGGAGACTGGAAACTGGAGACTGAGACTGGAGACTGGAGTCTGGAGACTAGAGACTGGAGTCTGGAGACTGGAGACTGGAGACTGGAAAACTGGATACTGGAGCCTGGAGTCTGGAGACTGGGGACTGGAGCCTGGAGCCTGGATCTGGAGACTGGAGACTGGAGCCTGGAGTCTGGAGACTGGAGTCTGGAGACTGGAGACTGGAGACTGGAGCCTGGATCTGGAGGATCTTCACTGGAGAATGCATCTGGAGGATCTTTACTGGAGAATGCATCTGGAGGATCCAACTGGAGCACTATTGAAATGAAGTTACTGAAGAGTTGTTGTTGATCAAGGCTTGTTTTGTCACTAATGAACTTTAAGACCAACGACTTTTGTCTTGGTTGCAAAACTTCATTACTCGAATTAGTATCAAGATCAACATACACCAGTAGTATAATGCCAATAAAGGATATCCAGGGGTACATGGTTGCTTTCTGATCTTTGATTAATAAATATACGAGCCAAGCTTTTTTGTGGAAATGACTCGGGGTCATTTCTACATCAGTTATCTAATATCTACAAGTTGTAGCAGTAAGTTTATAATTGAGACCAAGGTGCAAAGTTGATACTTGAGAAAATTGTTTATCTCGGAAATCAAATAGCTAATTGGGTGAACAAATTATGCAAATTCGGTGCTAATCTGGATTTGGTACCGAAATCCCGGTCCCATACCGATTCGGTACCGGTCCCGTACCGATTCATATGGGACCGGGATCGGTACCCATTTTTGGTCAAATTCGGGATCGGGACCGGTACGGGACGGTACCAGTCCCATGCCCATCCCTATAGTGGTCAACTCAATGTTCAATTCATATCCACCACTGATCAGATTGCAGATGTTTTCACGAAGCCTCTACCCTCACAGAGATTTCAGTTTTTAAGGTCCAAGTTGCAGGTCGTTCCCCGCCCTCAACTTGCGGGGGAATGTTAGACTAAGCCTTCCCTTATATAATATCCATTTTACACAGTCTTTGTTGAAATAGTGTAAATAGTGCGAGACTTTCAACTAATGAAATCTAAACCAGCTAGTTTTGTCTTTAGTTTACATTTGTTCTAAATAGAGGGTACTTATATGTAATATCAGGCTCTTTATATGGGCTTATTGTAATCCTTTGTTAATCAACTAATACACAACGGCTTAGCAGGCATTAATCAAACACCTTGATGCATTTTATCACAAACCAATTCACAAATGCATAAGAAACACAACCACAATTAAAATAAAATAATTCTTATAAAAAAAAAAAGACCCTAAAGAGATGAAAAATTAAAAACCGTAATGGTTATTGGATCTATATTTGACTGATTAAAAGAAAACAAACATAGTAAATAGTCTATGTAACCCTGCCACACTTACAAACAAACATAAAATAATAAAATAAGCTACTAAAACTTGAAACAGATCACGTTACAGAGCATAGAAATGTTGGAAACCTGAATTTTGAGGTTGTGAAGCAACGTTCCTAGCCGTCGAAGTAAGATTCAAAATGGTTTTGGACTGGAATTGAAGGGACGGTGTTTGGGCAACCGGTGGATTGGCAAATGCTTTTCTTTGTCAGCACGAACTAATAACTTTACGATTCTCACCCTCACCTTTTTTTAACCGTGGGTTTTGATTATTTTCTTTCGTTAATATATGTAATTTTCATCTTTGTTACGTCTTAGATTCGTGTAACATTTATAGTAAGATACTATATTTCATCACCGTCGTCGGAATGTCATTATATGCGTGAATATAGTTATTGTTGTGTACTATGTTCTTATTCGTATTGTTGATCAATTATTGTATAAACTAAACACATAATGAATTAGGGATGTGTACCTGATCATCCAGAAGCCGTAGAGGGAAGACGACATGACTCGGTTGAGGGTCGGGTTCCCGTTTAGGGTATGCGCTAAGGATGGGGTTAAGTGACAGAGATAAGGCCACAAGAGTTTAGAGAGAAATTAGAGGGGATGATTTTTATGTTATGGTGTTAGGCCCCTAATGATCTCTATATATAAGCACACCCAAGGGGAAACCCTAATTAATAAGGGTGATTACGTCCATCAAATAATTACCTATTAATTATTTAGGGGTAATTAGGTCATTGATCATTATAATTAGATAAATGATTATAAGGGCCACATATATAAATATATAAATACATAAGTATATGTATTTATTCTAACATTCTCCCACTTGGCCGAGTAATCATTTATTATGAGTATTAGATTAGTCTGATTAGAAGTTGATACTCATTTTAGTTTTAAACCAGAACTGTAGCAAACAAATACAGTCGTTGAGTCAGTTATTCAACTCAGGACCCCCATTAATCATACTACAATCCCAAATTTAAAACTTAAGTAAACATTAGGATCGAATGACAAATACGCCTTAACGTTCGAGTTTATGAATGAATGAAATCAGTTGAAGGAGCGGCCAAGGACGAAAGCTTTGATTGCGTTCTGCTATGGTTGGCTTTTTTCCTTGCCTAAAACAACTATCTCTTTTTTATTGAGTCCCTACAACTTCTCCGAGCCGGCTAGCATCCCTTTCACTGCGCATTTAGCGAACAAAAAAGACGACTATATATAGGATTGAATTCGCTTTCCATGGTGAAGTGGTCGTCCCATACTTTCTGCCTGCCACATATGTGTGGATCACGTTACAGAGCATAGAAATGTTGGAAACCTGAATTTTGAGGTACTGAAGCAACGTTCCTAGCCGTCGAAGTAAGATTCAAAATGGTTTTGGACTGGAATTGAAGGGACGGTGTTTGGGCAACCGGTGGATTGGCAAATGCTTTTCTTTGTCAGCACGAACTAATAACTTTACGATTCTCACCCTCACCTTTTTTTAACCGTGGGTTTTGATTATTTTCTTTCGTTAATATATGTAATTTTCATCTTTGTTACGTCTTAGATTCGTGTAACATTTATAGTAAGATACTATATTTCATCACCGTCGTCGGAATGTCATTATATGCGTGAATATAGTTATTGTTGTGTACTATGTTCTTATTCGTATTGTTGATCAATTATTGTATAAACTAAACACATAATGAATTAGGGATGTGTACCTGATCATCCAGAAGCCGTAGAGGGAAGACGACATGACTCGGTTGAGGGTCGGGTTCCCGTTTAGGGTATGCGCTAAGGATGGGGTTAAGTGACAGAGATAAGGCCACAAGAGTTTAGAGAGAAATTAGAGGGGATGATTTTTATGTTATGGTGTTAGGCCCCTAATGATCTCTATATATAAGCACACTCAAGGGGAAACCCTAATTAATAAGGGTGATTACGTCCATCAAATAATTACCTATTAATTATTTAGGGGTAATTAGGTCATTGATCATTATAATTAGATAAATGATTATAAGGGCCACATATATAAATATATAAATACATAAGTATATGTATTTATTCTAACATTCTCCCACTTGGCCGAGTAATCATTTATTATGAGTATTAGATTAGTCTGAGCAAAAGTTGATACTCATTTTAGTTTTAAACCAGAACTGTAGCAAACAAATACAGTCGTTGAGTCAGTTATTCAACTCAGGACCCCCATTAATCATACTACAATCCCAAATTTAAAACTTAAGTAAACATTAGGATCGAATGACAAATACGCCTTAACGTTCGAGTTTATGAATGAATGAAATCAGTTGAAGGAGCGGCCAAGGACGAAAGCTTTGATTGCGTTCTGCTATGGTTGGCTTTTTTCCTTGCCTAAAACAACTATCTCTTTTTTATTGAGGCCTACAACTTCTCCGAGCCGGCTAGCATCCCTTTCCACTGCGCATTTAGCGAACAAAGAAGACGACTATATATAGGATTGAATTCGCTTTCCATGGTGAAGTGGTCGTCCCATACTTTCTGCCTGCCACATATGTGTGGATCACGTTACAGAGCATAGAAATGTTGGAAACCTGAATTTTGAGGTACTGAAGCAACGTTCCTAGCCGTCGAAGTAAGATTCAAAATGGTTTTGGACTGGAATTGAAGGGACGGTGTTTGGGCAACCGGTGGATTGGCAAATGCTTTTCTTTGTCAGCACGAACTAATAACTTTACGATTCTCACCCTCACCTTTTTTTAACCGTGGGTTTTGATTATTTTCTTTCGTTAATATATGTAATTTTCATCTTTGTTACGTCTTAGATTCGTGTAACATTTATAGTAAGATACTATATTTCATCACCGTCGTCGGAATGTCATTATATGCGTGCATATTTGTATTCTTATCAAATTAGCGGGGAGGAGCAATGTGGTTATTTTGGATAGTTGTTAATTTTCTTCTTTGTAAATAATCATTTTGTTTTGCAATTTTTGTCGTGCCTCTGCAGGTTGATGTGTCTCATGTGGTATAGCAATCTGGGGGAGGAGCTCTATGCAGACATGCATTGTTCTGCCAACATAGGAAAGACCATACTGGCTTATAGTTAGTAAGTTGCCTGGAAACGGCAAAACATGCGGCTGTGTAATAGGTCGGGATAGACCGGTGTTGAACCTGTTGGAGTGTGATCATGTTAAATATAAACGTATGTTTGGAAATAATTTAAGCCTATGGGGTCACACGAAATGACACGGTAACTCTATACATATTAATTAGTATATTAAAGTAATATATTAATTAATTTGATCACGATAATAATATAATAATATGATTTGATGTGTAAAAACATTTTTAAAATTATGGTATTGACATATGGATTCTACTCGAAGTTTCTTTTTTATAACTTTTAATTTCACACATTTCAGCACTAGAGCTTTGGACATATTTGTATTCTTATCAAATTAGCGGGGAGGAGCAATGTGGTTATTTTGGATAGTTGTTAATTTTCTTCTTTGTAAATAATCATTTTGTTTTGCAATTTTTGTCGTGCCTCTGCAGGTTGATGTGTCTCATGTGGTATAGCAATCTGGGGGAGGAGCTCTATGCAGACATGCATTGTTCTGCCAACATAGGAAAGACCATACTGGCTTATAGTTAGTAAGTTGCCTGGAAACGGCAAAACATGCGGCTGTGTAATAGGTCGGGATAGACCGGTGTTGAACCTGTTGGAGTGTGATCATGTTAAATATAAACGTATGTTCCGGAAATAATTTAAGCCTATGGGGTCACACGAAATGACACGGTAACTCTATACATATTAATTAGTATATTAAAGTAATATATTAATTAATTTGATCACAAAATGATTAATTAAACTAAATTAAAGGGTTAATTGTATTTAATTAATTAAAGAGAAGGATTAAATGTGAAATTAGAGAATTAGTGTTGGACTCTAATTCCTAATGGGGGGTGGGCCGAAATTCTTTAAGGGATTTCTAATCCCACTCTAATTAGAAAGCCCTCCTAATTAAGCCTATAAATAGAGGCATAGGCTTAAGGGTTTTAATAAATAAACACACATAAGAAAATATCCTCTCCTCTTCCTTCTTTTGTTCGGCCGTAAGATACAATCAAAAAGGGTTTTAGTTGTTTGGTTTGTAACATTCAAAATCCATGTACATAATTAATGCTTGGAATTATTTATGGGGTTTTGGTTTAGTCGACTTCTATAGGTTTCGACTAATGGGTTTTCGAATGAAGGGAGTTACACAAAGGGTTGTGAAGTTCGTGATCGGGGTACTAGCATACGGTATAGGGGTGTCTAGTGTGCGATCGTAGAGGGGTTTTACTTTAAACCCTATAATAATAATAATCTCATTATTATTAATTATATTGGAAGCTTTGCATAAGGTACACGTTTTCAATTCTCTCTTTGTTAATTAATGTGATTACATATACGTTTCTTTCCGCTGCGTACTCGTGAATTGTTATAAGTTTATGTGCTCATATTCTAACAGTGGTATCACGAGCCACATATGTGATCTATTAATTACAAAGATCAAAACTTGAAGGGGGGTTAAGGGTTGGTTTATTTTAATTAATGATTAAATAATTAAAAGAAGTTTTTTTTCTTATTTTTTTTTAATTAAAAACGATTATTAATTAAATAAATTAGGGTTTTATTTAATTAATTTTGACCTAATTCAATGGTGGATTGAAACCCTCAAGCAAGTTTTGAGATATGTGAATTGACATGATTTATTTGATATAAATTGCATGTTGTGTATCGTTTTTATTTAAAGTTGTTAAATAAAGGTATAATCACAAGTGATTCATGCAAGATTACTTGTGATTATTACTATTATATAGAGATATAATTAGCAAAGCTTGATAGTCCAATAATTAGGGTTTATTGTGTGACTATATGAATTTTTCGTGTGATTTTCCTGGTTTGCGACAGTTCACTAAAAAATTCATATCTTTTAATCTGTAATGAGTTAGAAGTTGTCCTTTGGACAGTAGGTGCTCGACACATAGGGCTACAACTTTGTAGTTCTGGTCGAAAGCTGAATCGGATCACAAATAGGGCTAAACTGGTCGTGAATCTGCTGGAAATTTCCAGTCAGCATGTTTATGTGTTTATGTGTTATTACTTGGTAATTAAGTAGTTTAATGGCTTACGCAATCAAGGTGACTTGATGTATGTGGTCCTCTTCTTCGGAAGGGGGGAGCCGGGAATTAAACATATGCATGAACCATAGTGACCATGTTTAGGTGGCCTACCTTAACTTGTTACATGATTAAGTAGTTCGGTAATTAGTAAGTTTATTAATTTTTGCTTGTTTATAAGGATGTATAAAGGTGATGCAAAAATTGTTTTCTTGGAAAAATATAAACTTGACTAAGAACTATCGAAATAGAGATTTCATTAATAAAATTAGAGTCTTACAACCTTGAGATACACCGGCTCACCCATTTGAACAAACTCTAAGAGAGGTATAAGTCGGAGTGCGTTAGCCTCCTAAAAGAGCGGGTTTTTAATTGTGTTCATCGCAAACATTGTTCTTGCGCTTCTTTGTGCGTTCAAATGGAGCTACCGAGCTCTCTTGTGTTGTTAAGACTATACAAATGATTTTATTAAACATTATGTTATGAAGATTATGCATGAGCCTTCATACATAAACTTTTGATTCACATCAAATGCATTACCCATTTAAAGTTAAGTCATTGCCACCCACTTTGATTAGAACACTTGCCAGTGCTTTTCGCTCCTATGTGAGACCATAGGCGAATTGTATCTCTTCAAGGTAGATTACCACTCCATTGTGAGACCATAGGCGAATTGTATCTCTTCAAGGTAGATTACCACTCCGTTGTGAGACCAGCGGTGGACTATCTACATGTTCTTAATTGGGCTACTTAAAATGAGTTAAGAGGTGAGACCTTAACCCGTGGCATAAGATGGGACAAAACAAGTTTACAAAACACTTAATACCCCTTTACAGTGTTGTTGTAAGTCCCATAACTCTAGGAGTTGCATGAATGCAATTATCGATCCTCGATTACCTTTTGAATACCGTCATTTCTAGCTGATCAACAGATGAAATGATTGTATGTCAAGTTGGATCCTAGCCTTAGTGAAAAGTAATTGTTAAATGAATTTAACAAGGGTAAATTACATTTCTTAAGGATTAATTATCGAAAATACCGATAATTGAACTTTTGTCTGTTTTGAAAATGGCAACAACAAATCCTTCTCAAAACATACACCAATCGTCTTTCAGGTCGAGGGTAGAAAGGAAAAGACTTTCTGGAACCAACTTCAATGACTGGTTTCGTCAGCTAAGAGTTGTTCTAAGAGCTGAAAAGAAACATGATGTCATTGATAAACAGACATTGTTGTTCCGGGAGCGAATGCTACAACTAGAGAGTTGGCTGCATACAATGCTCAGTATGATAGACACAATGAGGTTGCTTGTTTGATGTTGGGAAGCATGAATGCTGACCTTCAAAAGCAATTTGAGTATTCATTTCCATGTGATATGCTTACTAAACTCAAGTCTTTGTACGAAAAGCAAGCCGGAGTGGAGTTGTTCGACCTAGTTGATCAACTTCAAGACTTGCGACACGAGCATGGAACATCGGTTAGTCCTCAAGTACTCTAGTTGAAGAGGTACTTTGGGCAATTGGAAAGGTTATACTATGCTTATCATCTGCCTATTACTATTGACATGAACCTAAAAAGGGGATTTTTTAGGAGTTCGTGCGCAATTATAATATGCATAGCATGAGTAAAACCACAGCTAAACTTCATGTCATGTTAATTGAGTATGAGAAAGAGCTTCCAAAGAAATCTGCTACACCCCAAGTTCTAATGATCAAGGGGGGAAAGGTTCAGAAAGCAAAACAACCGTAAGCTAAAGAGCAAGAACTTAGGTAAGAGAAAACAAGGTAGTGTTAAGTCTCAAAACCTTAAAAGACCCTTTCGGCAAAAGGAGCATACGGCTAAAGTATCTAGCTGAGTTGAATGCGAAGAAGAAGCAAGTTGGTTCGGCAAGTGCTTCAAGTATCTTCACAATTGAATTATATGTGTTGTAATACAAATAATAATTCAATAGCAAAGAGTCAAGTTTAACTTGGACTCTACCTATCTTTGACATTGTCATCTTGTTTAAATTTTGTCAAGAAACGCATTTAAAGTCTTCAATGAGAAGAGATCTTACAATCAAATGATGAATCATTTGATAAATGCGTGTCTTTGACATTATTATGAGCAAGAAACGCATTTAAAGTCTTCAATGAGAAGAGATCTTACAATCAAATGATGAATCATTTGATAAATGCGTGTCTTTGACATTATTATGAGCAAGAAACGCATTTAAAGTCTTCAATGAGAAGAGATCTTACAATCAAATGATGAATCATTTGATAAATGCGTGTCTTTGACATTATTATGAGCAAGAAACGCATTTAAAGTCTTCAATGAGAAGAGATCTTACAATCAAATGATGAATCATTTGATAAATGCGTGTCTTTGACATTATCGTTAGCAAGAAACACATTGAAAGACTTCAAAATGAAGAGGTCTTACAATCAAATGATGAATCATTTGACAAATACGTGTTTTTGGAATTGTCATTAGAAAGGAAAGCATTAAAAGACTTCAATATGAAGGGATTTTACAAATGATGAATCATTTGGCAAATGCATTTCTTGAAGTTTCGGAAAGATGACAAGAATACCTTTTCCGCATAAAACCGGAGAGGGCTAAAGAACTACTTGGACTAATACATTCGGATGTATGTAGCCCATTTAGACATGTGTCAAGGAAAGTTACTAGCTACTTCATCATTTTTATGAATGATTTCATTATGGTTATGTTTACTTGCTTAAACATAAACATGAAGTTATCGAAATATTCAAAGAATTTAAAAATGAAGTAGGAAATCAACTCGGTAAAACCATCAAGTTTTTCCGTTAGAATCAAGGTGGACAACACTTAAGCCAAAAGTTTAAGGATCATCTAAAAGCTTGTGGATTTATCCAAGAGCTTACTCCTATATAAGGGTATATGTGAAAGGAGAAATCGAACCTTGTTGAACATGGTGAGAAAAACGATGAACTTTAAGACTCTCCCATTTCATTTTGGGATTATGCTCTTGAGATTGCTGCATGCATTCTCAATATGGTTCCAACTAAGAAAGTTGACAAAACACCGCATGAATGAGGTGTTAAAGTACATCTTTGTAGGATACCCAAAGGAAACAATGGGTTACTACTTCTACTTTCCTACCGGAAACACTGTCAAAGTATTTTTGATTGTTGAGTTCCTTGAAAGGAAACTCATATCTCAAGAAGACAGTGGGAGGATTGTTGAACTTAATGAGGCTCAAGAAGATGTGTCAACTTCTGAAAATACTAGAAATCTTCAACTTAGGGGGGAAAATGTTCAAAGAGATGAATATCTAGATGAACTTTAAGTTGAAGATGAAGCGATTCCAATTCGTAGGTCCTCAAGGACAATACGTGCCGTGAAAGATTAAATATTATGGTTGAATCTGAAGAACACGTATTAGGAGATTTGAATGAACCTCCTAATTTTAAAGCTGCATTATCTGATCCGGAGTCTGACAAATGGCTTGAAGCTGCGAATGTGGAAATGAAATCCATGAAAGATAATCAAGTATGGAGCTTGGTTGATTTTCCACCAAATGGTAGAACCGTTGGGTGTAAATGGATCTTCAAGAAGAAGACCGACATGGATGGAAATATACACACCTATAAAGCTCGTCTTGTGGCGAAAGGTTATACTCAACTTTATGGAGTTGATTATGAGGAAACCTTTTCTCCCGTTGCGGACATTAGAGCTATTAGGATCATCTTAGCCATAGCGGCGTACTATGACTATGAGATATGGCAAATGGATGTCAAAACCGCTTTCTTGAATGGTTTTTTAGACGAGGAAGTCTATATGGTACAACCAGAAGGTTTTGTCGATCCAAAACATCCCGACAAAGTGTGCAAACTTCAAAGGTCCATTTATGGATTGAAGCAAGCATCAAGGAGTTGGAATAAAAGGTTTGATGAGGAAATCAAGAAGTTTGGTTTTGCTCAAAATCCTGATGAGCCATGTGTATATCGCAAAGCTAGTGGGAGTAATGTTACTTTCCTTGTCTTGTATGTCGATGACATATTGATAATAGGAAATCACATTCCAATGTTAAAAGACGTTAAATCTTATCTTGGAAAGTGTTTCGCTATGAAAGACTTGGGTGAAGCGACATTTATACTTGGAATCAAGATCTATAGAGATAGAAGTAAACGGTTGATTGGAATAAGTCAAAGTGCTTATATAGATAAGATCTTGAGGAAATTCAAGATGGAAAAATTCTAAGCGCGGAAATTTGCCGATGCAAGAAGGACTTAATTTATCTAGCAAGAATGGTGCTTCTACACCTGAAGAGGTGGAGCGTATGAAAAGAATCCCTTATGTTTCGGCGGTGGGATCAATCATGTAGCATGGTAAGATGCACTAAACCTGATATTGCGTTCGCGCAAAATATTGTTAGCCGTTATTAGCAGAATCCTGGAGAGGATCATTGGACTGCTGTAAAGAACATTCTTAAGTACATGCGGGCTACTAAAGAATTATTCTTGGAGTATGTTTGAAATCCCAATTCAAAATTCAAAGTGAATAGAAATTGTGATGTTGGATTTCAGGACTGATAAAGATGTTTCAAAATATCAGTCGAGATATGTCTTCATTTTAAATGAAGACACGGTGGAATGCTTTGAGCTAAAAGCAAACCACAGTTGCTATGTATGTGACAGAGTCTGAGTATATTGCCGTCTCAGAGAAGACGACATGAAGGTTGTCTGGATTAGAAAGTTTATTTTTGGATTTTAACATGATAATCCTCAAATAACACACCTATGGATCTGTACTGTGATAATTCGGGAGCAATTGTCATTGCCAATGAACCTGGGGTTCAAAAAGGTGCCAGACATTACCAAAGAAGATATCACTACGTTCGTGAGCAAATCGAATCACGTGAAATCAAATTACTCAAAGTTCACACAGATTATAACTTAGCGGATCCTTTTACAAAGGCATTGTCAAAAGGAAAGCTCAATAAGTATGTCGTGGGCATAGGTTATTGCTAGTTATATCATGTAAATCTGTGATTGGTATTTGGATAATGGGATGTTAAACAATTGTTATTTTAATAAAAGAATTTTTATACGCGGTATAAGTGGTTTCATTTTATAATGATTGTGTCCTATATTTGCATGTTTAGATCCATGAATATTTGAAAATATTCTAAACGTCCATTGTCGATTAATTATATGGGAATATAATTAAAGTAAGACAATTGTGAGAGATTGGTGAAAATATTTAAGGGAATATTTTGAAGATGGTGGATCGTACCAAACTCACATGATATTCAAAAGATGAATATTGGACTTACCCCACTTAACGAATTTTCATTTTATGGATCGGCGTCATTAAATGAAATTCGTGAAATGGTTACTTTATTTATCCTTAGACTTGAGATGCAAGTGAGTTATGCTTGTGTGGATTGCATTTCTAGATATAGTTCTAACTGTCCTGAACAAGGTAGTAATAAAGGGCTATTTTCAGAAATGTTAAGAAACGACATGGCTAGACACTTGTAGTCAAAACATGATTTGTTCCTTCAATTTGCAACTGAAGTATGATACCATTTGGCGCCCTCATTAATTAATTAAGATGTTTGTATGACCATACCCAAATAAACTCAAGAGGTGGTCTTGACTAATTTGGTAATCTTGATTAATTGTAGAAATGAGAAACATAATCGTTAATTTATGAAATGACATTGATCCATATTCATAATTAACAAGGGTATCTGAACAAAGGGATATTAAAGACTAAATCATTTCAAATAGGTAATTTAAGAAACTATTCTTAAATATTTCCGGGAGCATTGGCGTGTTGCTAGACGCTAACCAATGTTATTACTTTTATAAATAACATGCTCAAGTGGGAGCTGTTGGAGTGTGATCATGTTAAATATAAACGTATGTCTGGAAATAATTTAAGCCTACGGGGTCACACGAAATGACACGGTAACTCTATACATATTAATTAGTATATTAAAGTAATATATTAATTAATTTGATCACGAAATGATTAATTAAATTAAATTAAAGGGTTAATTGTATTTAATTAATTAAAGAGGAGGATTAAATGTGAAATTAGAGAATTAGTGTTGGACTCTAATTCCTAATGGGGGGTGGGCCGAAATTCTTTAAGGGATTTCCTAATCCCACTCTAATTAGAAAGCCCTCCTAATTAAGCCTATAAATAGAGGCATAGGCTTAAGGGTTTTAATAAATAAACACACATAAGAAAATATCCTCTCCTCTTCCTTCTTTTGTTCGGCCGTAAGATACAATCAAAAAGGGTTTTAGTTGTTTGGTTTGTAACATTCAAAATCCATGTACATAATTAATGCTTGGAATTATTTATGGGGTTTTGGTTTAGTCGACTTCTATAGGTTTCGACTAATGGGTTTTCGAATGAAGGGAGTTACACAAAGGGTTGTGAAGTTCGTGATCGGGGTACTAGCATACGGTATAGGGGTGTCTAGTGTGCGATCGTAGAGAGGTTTTACTTTAAACCCTATAATAATAATAATCTCATTATTATTAATTATACTGGAAGCTTTGCATAAGGTACACGTTTTCAATTCTCTCTTTGTTAATTAATGTGATTACATATACGTTTCTTTCCGCTGCGTACTCGTGAATTGTTATAAGTTTATGTGCCCATATTCTAACAGAACCAGGCCTACGTCCGGGCTGGGTTGAACCACAAAAAAATTCTTTCAGCCCGCAGTATGATTTATAAATAATGGTTGAGTCACCATAGTTACAAAAGGGAAAACAAAATTATTTTCTTACGTATCAGGCCTACGTCCGGGCTGGGTTGAACCACAAAAAAATTCTTTCAGCCCGCAGTATGATTTATAAATAATGGTTGAGTCACCATAGTTACAAAAGGGAAAACAAAATTATTTTCTTACGTATCAGTTATTCTATTAACACATCAAGGCCATTAGATTAACCATACATTCTAAGAAACACACACATACATTAGCTTCATTAACAGTAATTTATACCTTGTGATGAGAATTAGCTATGTAACCCCACGACAGAATGCTTTTAATTTATTTAGTCAACAAGTTACAAGCAACTTGATAACTAAAGGAAAGGCACCCATCACTCATTCAATCATCAACCCTTTTGACTCGCTATCACAAAGTAATAGAATGATAACCACACTGAAGACGATACAGGGTTCACAACAGACTAATAAAATTTTAAATGACGGTATGTTTACAACACACTCTTTGAAGTTTGAAATCTGAAAATAAATTAACAAGAGCAACAGACGTTCACATCTAATGTTTTAGCCATGAATGGGATAATTTGCTAATGATTTCTTCACCTAAATGATTCTGGCTTCTTTGGTTTGCTCTGAACAATAGCTTCGATCTTCTCCATCACATCAGGTGTAAGCTTAGGAATGACATCAATAGCTTTCATGTTCTCTACAATCTGAAAATTGTGACGGTAACCCAAAAATTTTAGTGACTAGGAATATTAGGAACTGGAATAACTATAACAAGAATGTACAGGAAATTCAGACTGTGATAGGGTGATGTGATGTATTCTGACCTGATACTCCTTGGTAGCACCGGTAATAACTGATGAGACGTTAGGGTTTGCAGCACACCAAGCAATTGCAAGCTGAGACATGGGTACATTTAGTTCATCTGCAAGTGGTTTCAAGTTCCTAACTTTCTTCAGCACATCATCCACTAACGATCGGCTTGCCAAGTTCTGAAGACATATTGATACACAACACTTTAAATTAAAAATCTATACTTCTATACTAATATATAAAGATTATACACCTTTGTTGAAAAGAAGAGTTGCGAAATGACCATTCTACTCTTAATGAATGAACTTATACCATGGGTCCCTTATTTTCTAAAATATTCCCACCACCACCTTTACATCAGTTACATTTACATCAACCTACACCACTTTCTGGGAGCAACCTGGGTTCAAATCTTGCCAGAGGCAGAATTGAATTTAAGTGGTTGACTTACCTTGACACTATCCTTGCTGGGGGTTATGTGGTTACCAATTCGGTACATGGGGTCAAGCGGTTCCCATCAATCTTTATAACCTAGACCACTCGACACCGTCACCACCAAGGCACAAATAGTCGCCGCGATCACCACCCGTCGACGATACCACCAGACCGCCCTCACGGCCACCACCGCCACATTGCGGTGGTACCGTGCTAGTCATATGTAATATACATAGAAACAAAATAAAGCAACGTATTCTGGACATATTCTTTCGTAAATTATACTCCTTTTATCTATGATATTTTCAATGTTTGAGTTGGCAAATAGGTCAGGGAATCCTTAACAATTTCTGTAGTCTAAATACCAACCAATAGCAAAAGTTACAGATTTTCTGGACTTAAATTAAAGTCATCAACTTTTTTGAACTGGGAACTTCCTATAAACACAGATTCTCAGTTATCATCAAACACCCGAAATTGAATGTCACGTAAGATCTATTTTCGTTAGCGACAGCGTGTTAGTTATATCTTGCTTAGCGACGTGAATAAATAACTCTGGCAGGGACTGTGAATGTTAGTAATCTTGCAAAGTTTATAATCATCGAATGTCACGCAAGATATATTTTTTTAATTTATACAAGACAAAGCAGTATAGTGATACAATGATTCTATTAGATATATATAACATTTAAGGTTTGGCTTATGAATAGTAAGCCAAGCCTTGAATAGTAACCGGCTCGGCGGCTCGGCTCGGCTCAGCGGCTCGAGCCATGAACAGTACCGGCTTATTTTTTCTTTTCCTATTTTGTCTTTTTCTGTTTTTTTTTCCCCTCTTTTTTTTGCTCTAATTTTTTTTCCCCCTTTTCTACAAAAAATATTTAAAAAAAAAAAATTATACTTTTTGCCTCGGTGATTAGACAACTAACTAAAAGTCCAGAGTTTAATCTTAGCTACTTTTTTCTCGCATAACTTCAAGTTTTTTAACTTTATCCACCAAAGTTTCATAACTTTTGCCACGAAAATTTGGTTTTCAACTTAATGTTTTTTACCTTTTATCACGAGAGTTTTGTTTTTCTCCCGAGGCAACGCCTGGGTAGAAATGGTTCTTTTTTTTTCTCTAATTTTTTTTCCCTTTTTCTACAAAAACTATTTAAAAAAAGAAAAAAATTTATACTTTTTGCCTCCGTAATTAGACAGCTAACTAAAAGTCTAAAACTTTTGCCGCCAGAGTTTCATCTTAGCTACTTTTTTCCGCATAACTTCGAGTTTTTTAACTTTATCCACCAAAGTTTCTTAACTTTTGGCACGAAAATTAGGTTTTCAGCTTAATGTTTTGTTTTTCGCCCGGGGCAACGCCCGGGTAGAAATGCTTGTTTCTAAATATTTCAATGCATTTGTTCATAGCTATGACATCACTAACATAGCCCGGTTCTTGTGCGAGTTAGTCAGCTAAGTATAGCTTTAAGTCTATTTCTTTGTATACTGTGAAATTTTCTCAAATCAATAGTGTTCATAGTTCATACAGATCCCCAAAAAGAATTACAATGGGATAAAAACAATTATGCAAAAACCTATGATAGTGATCGTAACTGGAAATTTTCCAAAAGGGTTTAAATCCGCAGAAAACCCTTGAACTTGTTTGCCCTTTAAACACCAAGTGACCCATCCCCAAGGGGACCATGCAATGTTCGCCTATCATTGGATACCATCTTTAGGGAGTTAAACCCAGGGACAAAGTGCTTTATCCCAAGATTTGAACCCATGATCGTTATTCCAATTTGGTTCATCAATGAATATTTGGTGGGGGTATGATGCAAGTAGACCCGAAGGCTACTGGCATTTTAGGTAGTAATCTTAACACAAATTCATGGATATGGGTCATGTGGGATTACATTACAAGCCCAACAAGTCAAATAAAAATCCTTGGCTAAAACAACCGATTCAAAAGCAATCCAAGTGTCCTTCAAAAAAAAATTTAACCTCCTAAATCAACTTGGTTAAACAAATTAGAAACGTTTTTAACATGTATGACTTTTTATTCATATTTAATATATTGATATCGAAAATCCATACCAATATAGACTAAAAAGTGTTGACGGTTGAACAAAAGCCGGCGTGTTTTGACCATATTTGTGAATAAAGGAGTTTCAACCATATATGCATTTACCTTGTAATTCTCCAATGCAAACCGACTATCAGCTGGAACTCCTGAATTGTATTTCCCAGTCAAAACCCCAGATGCAAGTGGACTCCAAGTTGTCAACCCAATCCCATAGTTGTTGTACAAAGGAAGATACTCATTCTCAACCTTCGAGACACCAGAAAAGAAAAGAAAATAGTAAACAAACAAAACCAAATTCAATAACTGATCCATTCCACTCATCCAATATAAACCATAATAATATTCATAAACATCTTTGAGAGTTCATAGTTCAAGTGCCTATAACTTAACGAGTTTCTTAAAAACCATAAAAGGTTAAAGTCATAAAAGTATAATGTACTTACCCATAAACTTTCATATCTCTCATGCACTTTTTTTGTTCTTTGGGCCATTGTACTCTTAAATTACATGGTCAAAAACCGCGTAAAGGGTTTAATTCAATTACCCATTTGAACATTCATAGTTTCACAAGGTCAGCTACCATTTTAAAACTCTTTTAAAAGAGTCCTGTGACCCAAACCAACATTTAAAAAGAAACGTGAACCATATGACCAGTTGACCACACGAAGAACATTTCTTGTAAGTACACGTTATCTTCTGGCAACTTTAACCTCACTTAAAAGTTAAAACTATAGTACACTCATAAACATATTTCATGTTTTTTCTTACCCAAGAAGCTTATTCTTGATTGCTTTCTAAAAGCTTAAACAATATTATTCAAGCAGCCCTGATAGGTTTAACAAAAAAAAAAAAGTTCAAAACTGGTGTAGTTGGGTATCACAAACACAGGTTTCACTTTGACCCATTCTAATCCCAGGTTTGCCAAAATTGTGTCTTCACGGGTTTGTTGTGTTAAACCCACTGTGTCAAACGAAGGTTTGACAAACCTGACAATAAAACCAAGTCGTTCCCAGCACGCTTTACGTTTATTTTTTACTTTTTTTGAGCAAATACTTTACTCACGTATGTTAAACCCTAGTGGCCGAATTCAAGTAGAAGTTAATAAATAGGTTTGACGAATCCGACATACCCATTTATGAAAAACTAGAAAAATTTCCCGCGCATAGCGGCGGAGACGATAGTTCCTACTTTTATCCATGTTCTTGACTCCGGAGTTTGAAATGTGTGATAATCTCCAGCGAGTCATATAATTCCGGTGAATTCTTGAAATCCGGGAGATAGAGAAAAATGAAGAGAAAAAGAGAAAGGGAGGGAGAAATGTGAAGGGACCACAAATAGCAAAATATGAAGAGACCATTATCTTTTTGTTATAATTAAAAAGTGTCAAATATTGTACTTAATACAATATGAGAATGGATGGTCTTGATCTATCGTGATAAAGATGAATGGCTAAGATTGCGTCTTAACTTAAAAGTTGGAAGTCTTAAAATTTCTAGAGGGGGTAGACAATATAATTTATATATGAGTATAGATTATTGTTAACCTCATCATTTGGAAAAACCACTTTAATAAAACACAATCTCAAAAACACTAGGACCTTTATTAACCTATAACACTAATAAGCTAATAAGTTAATAAGCCAATCCAAACACTATATCTTTTATTGTGTTACGATAAGGTATAAGTTAAAAAACACACTTGTAAAAAAGCTAGGCCAAACAAACACCCCCTAAATCAACATTACACCAACCACCAAATAAAAGATCCAGATGTACAAAGCAGATACCTTATGCCTGGCAAACATATTATACTCGGGCTGTTCAACAATAGGACCAACAAGATCCAACCTTTTCGCAATCTCACAGGCCTCAGTAATCTGCTGAGCAGACCACTCACTAGTCCCCCAATAAAAAGCCAAACCATGATCAATCACATAATTCATAGCCCTTACAGTTTCCTCAATTGGAGTACACAAATCAGGCCTATGACAATAAATCACATCAACATACTCCATATCCAATCTTTTCAAACTAGCTTTGGTACCTTCAATTATGTGTTTTCTTGACAACCCTTTGTCATTCGGGCCAGGCCCGCCCCAAAAGATCTTTGTAGACACAACAATGTCTGATCTTTTCCACCCGAGTTCTCGGATGGCTTGACCCATGATCTCTTCAGCTCTGCCGTTGGCGTAAACTTCAGCGTTATCAAAGAAGTTTACGCCGTTGTCACGGCAGCATTGAAGAAGGGTTTTGGCTTCTTTGACATCGATTTGGTTGCCGAAACTTACCCAGGCGCCATAGGATAGCTGGGATACCTTTAGCCCAGATCGACCAAGGTTTTTGTATTGCATATTCTTTTTTCTTTTTCTTTTTGATGTGGGTTCGATCGGATCAGGGTTTTTTTTTTTCTTTGTGTTATTTTGGTGATCAAGATATATGAGAAGAAAATGCTGGAAATGATTCCTCTTTTTTGGAGTATATAACATAGAGTGGTAGGGTACTTCTACTTTTACCCTTTTGATTTTGCGGGGCCCACAAAAAAAAAATTCTATTAAAAGGAATGAAACTCATTAAAACATCACTTTTCAATTTCTTTTTGGTTTTTGAAACTAAATAAAAGAAAAGATGTATTTCCACGTATTCTTAATATATTGTTCGCGCGACGTCCTGAAATCCAAAAAAGTTGACTTGGAATGGAGTTAATTACCGAAAATGTATTTTAAAAAATATTTATCAAAATGGTGTTTTATTTAAAACTATTTACTAAAGTTGTGTTTTACCATTAGTTAAAACTAGCTAGTTGAGTTGATTTCGTATGGCAAAATAGTTACTAATAGTATCTAGACATTTTTAAACCTATGTAAATTAAAGTTACCCATAACTCCATTAGCATCCTCTATGGCCGGTTCATGGAATTTCATCGTCTTTTTCATTCACGAACACCTAGACTTCTTTCTTCCTCTAGGACAGAACGATATATTGTTGAGAACTCGATTACAAATTTAATTAACTCTGATGCCCAAGCTTGCGACCAATCAAAGAATAGAAACAAACTTGAGTCGATAAACAGGACACTTATGAATCAGAAATTGCGTAGTAGCTCACGTGACTTCTTTTCATGAAACAAACACAGAAGCAAATAATTGTAATTGTTAGATACACTAAAACAATTCTATTAAAAGGAATGAAACTCATTAAAACATCACTTTTCAATTTCTTTTTGGTTTTTGAAACTAAATAAAAGAAAAGATGTATTTCCACGTATTCTTAATATATTGTTCGCGCGACGTCCTGAAATCCAAAAAAGTTGACTTGGAATGGAGTTAATTACCAAAATAATGTATTTTCAAAAATATTTATCAAAATGGTGTTTTATTTAAAAACTATTTACTAAAGTGGTGTTTTACCATTAGTATGGAAAAGTGTATTTCGTATGGCAAAATAGTTACTAATAGTATCTAGACATTTTTAAACCTATGTAAATTAAAGTTACCCATAACTCCATTAGCATCCTCTATGGCCGGTTCATGGAATTTCATCGTCTTTTTCATTCACGAACACCTAGACTTCTTTCTTCCTCTAGGACAGAACGATATATTGTTGAGAACTCGATTACAAATTTAATTAACTCTGATGCCCAAGCTTGCGACCAATCAAAGAATAGAAACAAACTTGAGTCGATAAACAGGACACTTATGAATCAGAAATTGCGTAGTAGCTCACGTGACTTCTTTTCATGAAACAAACACAGAAGCAAATAATTGTAATTGTTAGATACACTAAAACAATTCTATTTATTTGATACTCACTTCAAAACATCACTTTTCAATTTCTTTTTGGTTTTTGAAACTAAATAAAAGAAAAGATGTATTTCCACGTATTCTTAATATATTGTTCGCGCGACGTCCTGAAAATCCAAAAAAGTTGACTTGGAATGGAGTTAATTACCGAAATGGTGTATTTGAAAAACTTAATTACCAAAATAATGTATTTTCAAAAATATTTATCAAAATGGTGTTTTATTTAAAAACTATTTACTAAAGTGGTGTTTTACCATTAGTATGGAAAAGTGTATTTCGGCAGGAACACCTTAATCCCGTCTACCAAATTTGGTAGCTACCAGGGCACGCCGCAATGTCCAATGGTACCAGGTTCGGCAACCTCCACCTATAACCCACAAATTAATAGGGACGAAGCGTCTGAGACTAACCTCGAACCCGCGTCCATCATATGGAAATCGGACTCCTTTGTGGGCCATAGGCTTCTAAGGATGGGGGCTGGCCACTGGGCTATGCCTAAGTGGTTGTGTTTTACCATTAGTTAAAACTAGCTAGTTGAGTTGATTTCGTATGGCAAAATAGTTACTAATAGTATCTAGACATTTTTAAACCTATGTAAATTAAAGTTACCCATAACTCCATTAGCATCCTCTATGGCCGGTTCATGGAATTTCATCGTCTTTTTCATTCACGAACACCTAGACTTCTTTCTTCCTCTAGGACAGAACGATATATTGTTGAGAACTCGATTACAAATTTAATTAACTCTGATGCCCAAGCTTGCGACCAATCAAAGAATAGAAACAAACTTGAGTCGATAAACAGGACACTTATGAATCAGAAATTGCGTAGTAGCTCACGTGACTTCTTTTCATGAAACAAACACAGAAGCAAATAATTGTAATTGTTAGATACACTAAAACAATTCTATTTATTTGATACTCACTTCAAAACTACAACGCTAATATATTCTAAGATTAGAAGACTAACTTCTAAAATAACGATTGCATGAAACTATTGATTATTGAAGACGGACTTCCACTGATGCAATACAATGAATGACGAACACAATCAAGGCTTTATATAGATAACACTAACCTAGCTACCTCGACTCTAATACTAACTAGGACTTTGACTCAAATACAAACTAACAATTTGAGTTTCGATCGAATACTTATTTGAACGAACCTAATTCTAATCAAGACATAAACAAAATTAAGACTAACATGATCTGCACCAACCGCCCCTCAAGATCTAACTGTACCACCCTTACGTTAACATTGATTGATTTTAACAGCCACAACATAGTACAAGATCATCAACGAAAACCACAAATAAATGACACAAACTTGCATAACCAAGATTATATTGTATAGCAAAACATGTGGGATGGTGTTAGAAAGTTGGTTATATATTGGGAAAACAAGCTCGATGAATTTACAGGTTGTAATGTTGGGGATGTTGTTGGTTTTTGTTAATCATTATAAAAAAACACTATTTTGATAAATACTTTTTAAAATACACCATTTTGGTAATTAAATTTTTCTAATACACCACTTTGGTAATTAAGTCCTTGGAATGTGGGCCGTTGGATTCCGTTGACTTTAGATCTCAGCCTTTGATTCCCGAATTTTCAAGGCCGTTGGATCAAGTCTAATATTAAATCTCAGCCGTTTATTCCTTAAGTTCTCGAATTTCCTAGACCGTTAGATCAAGTGTCAGATTAAATCTGAGCCATCTATTCATCGAATTTCCAAGACCGTTGGATCTAGGGGTCAGATTAAATATGAGCCATTAGATCTTGTCAGATAACTGACAGAAAACTGTTGCGTTGTAGAGGATTACTACTTTTCACCCACGGGTCCCTAAAAAGCAGGGAATCTCTACTGTAACCGCTCAGTAACTGTTTAATGTAATTAATATATATTTCTTTTTCTCTCTCTTCCTTTCACATGTATCTTCCGGTTTTCTTCTACATTTTTTTTTCTTTTTCATATTTTTCAAAGTTTCCATTCAAGCATGGAATTAAAAATATGAAGAAAGAAATCAGATCTTGAATTGATAAGATATGATGATGGAAGAAGAAACAATTTCATGGATAACAAGGTATTATCTATTTTTTCCCCCTTTTTGTTAACCAATGATTTATGAACATATGAAGATCATATAATATATATAAGATAAACTATATTATATATATATATATATATATATATATATATAGGGTGAGGATCCTGGAAGAAGGTGTCTTAAGGAGAGAAGGGAGAGAAGGTCCTATGGGCCAATCAAAACGCGACATGTGGCAAAAATAAAAAAGTTGCGTGGTGGCATAATCGTAAATAAATTAACTTTTGTGAAGCTTGGTCAGCTTGGGGAGTCAGCTTGGTTGGGTCAGCTTGGGTTGGGTAAGCTTGGTTGGTCAGCTGGGTTGGGTCAGCTTGGGTTGGGTTGGGTCAGCTTGGGGTTGGGTTGGGTCAGTTGGGGTCAGCTTGGGTTGGGTCAGCTTTGGGGTTGGGTTGGGTCAGCTTGGATGGGTCAGCTTGGGGTTGGTTGGGTCAGCTTGGGGTCAGCTTGGGGTCAGCTTGGGTTGGGTCAGTTGGGTTGGGTCAGTTGGGTTGGGTCAGCTTGGGTGGGTCAGCTTGGTTAGCTTGGGTTGGGTTGGGTCAGCTGGGTTGGGTCAGCTTGGGTTGGGTCGGTTGGGTCAGTTGGGGTTGGATCAGCTTGGGATGGGTCAGCTTGGGTTGGGTCAGGTTGGTCAGTTTGGGTTGGGTCAGCTGGGTTGGGTCAGCTTGGTTGGGTCAGCTTGGGTTGGGTCAGCTTGACACAATCTACACATAATCTACACAAATGTAGATTAATCTACACAAATGTAGATTATGGGTTTTGGGTCAGCTTGGGTTCTGGGTTGGGTCAGCTTGGGGTTGGGTTGGGTCAGGTTGGGGTCTGGGTCAGGTTGGGTCAGCTTGGTTAGCTTGGGTTGGGTCAGCTTGACACAATCTACACATAATCTACACAAATGTAGATT
Source organism: Erigeron breviscapus (assembly GCA_034093135.1). NCBI lineage: Eukaryota > Viridiplantae > Streptophyta > Magnoliopsida > Asterales > Asteraceae > Erigeron > Erigeron breviscapus. The sequence continues at coordinate 161,491,001 of CM067169.1, read as the reverse complement.
AATCTACACAAATGTAGATTATGGGTTTTGGGTCAGCTTGGGTTCTGGGTTGGGTCAGCTTGGGGTTGGGTTGGGTCAGCTTGGGTCAGCTTGGTTGGGTCAGCTTGGGTTGGGTCAGCTTGACACAATTTACACATAATCTACACAAATGTAGATTATGGGTTTTGGGTCAGCTTGGGGTCAGCTTGGGCGGTCAGCTTGGGATGGGTCAGCTTGGGTTGGGTCAGCTTGGGATGGGTCAGCTTGGGATGGGTCAGCTTGGGATGGGTCAGCTTGGGTGGGTCAGCTTGGGGTGAGTCAGCTTGGGATGGGTCAGCTTGGGATGGGTCAGCTTTGGCTGAGTCAGCTTGGGTTGGGTCAGCTTGGGTTGGGTCAGTTGGGTGCTTGGGTTGGGTCAGCTTTGGTGAGTCAGCTTGGGTTGGGTTGGGTCAGCTTGGGGTGGGTTGGGTCAGCTTGTTTTTGTAACACCCGTCGTTTAAAAATATGGGTTTTCAAAAACTTTTCACCTAACGGTGTTAAATTGCGGAAGTAAAGACTGTAAAAGTCAAAACCGATAGAAACATTTCGGTTTCTGCATTTATTTGGTGTTACATGCCATATCAAACAATAGTTCAAATGAAAACCCAACGGTTGCCCAACATAAAACAACCGTTCACACATCACTACATAAATTCGACATTAAATACGAAATGTAATGAATGTCTAAAGAAAGCATCGTCTAAGGGTAGCTAAGGCTCCTGCATTGCATCTACCCAAGCTCACACGTCCTGCATCTAGTTTCCATCAAGCTAAACCTGAGGGAACAACCACATTAAGAAGCAAGTGTTAGCTATAAGAATAGCTAAGTAAGATAACACTTAATTTAAAAGCATTTGTCCAATTAAAACAATCTTCATTATTAGACAAATTTTATTAGGCACAACACACATCACACGTTCACACATATACTGCATTTCAACTTCGTTTCAATTAGGATAATCATCCTAAATGTGCCTATCCTGCATTAGTTCACACATTGTCACACGTATCTTCGTTAACTGCATATAAGTGTGCCCTGCATCACACCCGACTGGATGATTAGTCAAAAGACTACTCATCTTACGTCGTTAAGGAATGGCAAGCCAATCCTTGAGTAATCCGTATATGTAGGTTGGTCAAACCCCTCGTATTACTCGCCCTGCGTTATAGAGACCACGTTGCGAGGAGCCACCCAAGCAACAACTGCATCTACGCACTTGCCCGGCTAAGGCTAGTACGGGTTAAGCTTAACACTTTTCACTGCATCTGTTTTATGAGCTCAATTTCACACATATAGATTGGGTCCCTGCATTCCCAAACATTCACACACATATAGTCTAGGTAACACACATTCCTAGACATTCACACACTTTAACTTCATTACGTTTGGATCCTTAAACGTGCAAGTGACATAGCAACCTAGCAAGTCTAGTGAACTAGGCGTACAGGTCAGGCATGCATATCACACATCAACTTCATTTCTATATATCATACATATCAAGATACTTCATTAAACTACATCAACTGCATAACTACATATTACATTAAGCAATACTGCATTACACTACAATAGGGACTGCATCTCAGGTCTCATGGTCAACTGCATAACCCATAATACCTCCCAAGTAACCCATATGCCCACATGCAATAATAAGGTACCGAATGGAAGTGTTTACGATTTGAAACCAGCTTTTAGTTGATCCCCCAGCGTGTCAGAGTAGTGTATCTTACCTGGTAGTAGTGTACGCGCACAACCAAATAGCTAATAGTGCTTATCAGTAATCCCCGACACCTATCGTACATTAACATATAAAGTATAAGTCATTTAGGACCTTAAATGGACCCTCGTACGAACTTAAGACTGACTACGTAAAATTCCAGAATTACACCTTACGAAGATAACCTTCGTACGAACTTAAACTTCGTTCGATCTACTTTACGAAAATAGCTTCTTTACGAATTTAGTTGATCTGTTGAAGATAACCCAAAAATCATTCATACGAAGTTAATCTTCGTACGAACATAAACTTCGTTTAATACTTTACGAAAATGATTATAACTTGCGAAGATGATCTCTGAACGAATTTATATAACCAACGAAGATAGTTTACGAAATTAATCCTCTTTACGAACTTAATCTCAAAATCCTTTTTACGAAGTTATCTACTCCTAACGAAGATAGCTCCAAACGAAGTCTATCTTCGTTCCGACGAACTTAGGCTCAGTTTTACGAAAATGACTATAATTTCATCCAGTTTTCACAAAACGGCTTCGTCCTTCAATTTTCCAGAAATCATTCGATTTAGGCTTCACCCAAAACATGTTTTCGACATCATTAAACATCTTTTGATCATCATGATCGATTATAGACTCGTCTACATCACTTTCAATGTTAATTACCCAAAACACCACATAAACCCTAACTACTTGCATAATCCCTTTTTAATCAGATTTGTCCCATAATTAAACTACCTCTAAATCTGAAAATACAACCAACGATTCAATGATTACCTGTTTGCTAGATGGCTGATCGATTCCAACACCAAAATACCCAATCGTTAGACCCAAAAACTAGATTAATTGCTTTAGAAATCAAGAAAAGATTAGAGAGACTTTGTGTGTGAGTTATTATTTGCTAATGGCTGCTAAATCAGCCCTAATTACACACATCAAATCCTTAAACCCGTTTTTAGATTTCAACCTATGTCAAAATCAGTCCCTGGACTTCTAAACCCTTCATTATTGGCTACAAACTGCATTATTGACCATATACAACATTAGTCCTTCATTAAAAGGCACTACATAGCCTTTAAGCGACATTAATCACACTTTTATTCGTCATTAAAATTTAGGCTTTTAAACCTAACTACTTTATCTACGTTAACCACACATAACTACATTCAAATATTAAGTAAAGACTTAACGACACCCCAAATTGACTTAACGGCATTAGTCAAACGTTAAATAAAAGTTCGGGATGTTACAGGTTTGAAGTCAAATTATTTACAAAAATGCCACCGCGCAATTTTTTTTAAAAGCGACGTGTCACACTCTGATTGACCAATAGACCTTCTCTCCCTTCTCTCCTTAACATACCTTATATTTATATATATATATTATATATATATATATATATATATATATATCATCTTAACAAATATTCATATTCAATCTTAAATTTACTGGAAAAAAATCTCAATTCATATTTTGTTATATTTTGCGTGGGTTTCTTTTAAAATGGGATTTTCTCCCCACGTGGTTCAAGATTTAGTCACCAACATATATGTTGTTCGGGAATATTGATGCGTAAATCACGCGACAAACGACAGCGGAAGACTATTTTTGGTATTTTCTGGATTTTATATGAAATAAACAATAAAACAAGACAATAAAATAAAAATGATAGATAAAGAATCCACCACCAAGACTCGTAAAGGCTAAGCCACCGGAATCAAGGATAAGGAAACACTCCGCCCCACCACTACAACCGATAAAGGTCTTGCCACCACGATTATAGATAAAGGAAACCGAAGATTTAAAAGACCTCACCACAATATTTGATAAAGAACGAGTCACCACAAATATTGATAAAGGGGTCACTCCTAACCACCAAGATCAAAAGATCTATAAAGGTAAAAGAAGATTTTAGAATTCAACCTATGTCGAAATCAGTCCCTGGACTTCTAAACTCTTTATTATTGGGTCCACAAACAACTTCAGTGGAGACTTTATTAATTGGTAACTGGAACATAAATTTGGACCGCAACTGGAGACAAAAACTGGAGCACGTCATCTGGAGGACCTTCAGTAGTGGTCACTGGAGCACATCATCTGGAGGACCTTCAGTAGTGGTCACTGGAGCACTCATCTGGAGGACCTTCAGTAGTGGTCACTGGAGCATCATCTGGAGGACCTTCAGTAGTGGTCACTGGAGCAGTCATCTGGAGGACCTTCAGTAGTGGTCACTGGAGCACATTCATCTGGTGGACCTTCAGTAGTGGTCACTGGAGCACATCATCTGGAGGACCTTCAGTAGTGGTCACTGGAGCACATCATCTGGAGGACCTTCAGTAGTGGTCACTGGAGCATCATCTGGAGGACCTTCAGTAGTGGTCACTGGAGCACATCATCTGGAGGACCTTCAGTAGTGGTCACTGGAGCACTCATCTGGAGGACCTTCAGTAGTGGTCACTGGAGCACATCATCTGGAGGACCTTCAGTAGTGGTCACTGGAGCACATCATCTGGAGGACCTTCAGTAGTGGTCACTGGAGCACATCATCTGGAGGACCTTCAGTAGTGGTCACTGGAGCAATCATCTGGAGGACCTTCAGTAGTGGTCACTGGAGCACATCATCTGGAGGACCTTCAGTAGTGGTCACTGGAGCACATCATCTGGAGGACCTTCAGTAGTGGTCACTGGAGCACATCATCTGGAGGACCTTCAGTAGTGGTCACTGGAGCATCATCTGGAGGACCTTCAGTAGTGGTCACTGGAGCACATCATCTGGAGGACCTTCAGTAGTGGTCATCTGGAGGACCTTCAGTAGTGGTCACTGGAGCACGTCATCTGGAGGACCTTCAGTAGTGGTCACTGGAGCACATCATCTGGAGGACCTTCAGTAGGGGTCACTGGAGCATATTCATCTGGAGGACCTTCAGTAGTGGTCACTGGAGCACATCATCTGGAGGACCTTCAGTAGTGGTCATCTGGAGGACCTTCAGTAGTGGTCACTGGAGCACGTCATCTGGAGGACCTTCAGTAGTGGTCACTGGAGCACATCATCTGGAGGACCTTCAGTAGTGGTCACTGGAGCACATCATCTGGAGGACCTTCAGTAGTGGTCACTGGAGCACGTCATCTGGAGGACCTTCAGTAGTGGTCACTGGAGCATTCATCTGGAGGACCTTCAGTAGTGGTCACTGGAGCACGTCATCTGGAGGACCTTCAGTAGTGGTCACTGGAGCACGTCATCTGGAGGACCTTCAGTAGTGGTCACTGGAGCACATCATCTGGAGGACCTTCAGTAGTGGTCACTGGAGCACGTCATCTGGAGGACCTTCAGTAGTGGTCACTGGAGCACATCATCTGGAGGACCTTCAGTAGTGGTCACTGGAGCATTCATCTGGAGGACCTTCAGTAGTGGTCACTGGAGCATTCATCTGGAGCTTGCCACTGGAGAAATGTCACCACTGGTGACTGGACTGGTTCAGAAAAGACTTGTCTGAAATGGGATACTGCCGGAAGGATCAACATGGCTTGTTCAGCTTCAATGCTTGCTTTTGGTTCAATCGAAAATGGAATTAAGTCAATGGGAGTCAGTGGATTGACACCATAACAAACTTCAAATGGGGATTTACTGGTGGAATAGTTAGGAGCTCTGTTGAAAGCAAATTCAGCATGAGCAAGCTTCAAATCCCAATCCTTCAGTGTCTTCTTCACCAGTGTTCTTAACAACATACCAATTGTTCTGTTCGTGACTTCAGTCTGTCCATCAGTCTGAGGATGGTGAGACGTACTGAACAACAATCTGGTGCCCATCAATCTCCATAGAGTCTTCCAGAAATAACTCAGAAACTTTACATCTCTATCTGACACAATTGATTTGGGAATCCCATGCAATCTAACAATCTCCTTGAAGAACAAACTCGCCACAGCTGAAGCATCATTGGTTGTATTGCAAGCAACAAAATGAGCCATTTTTGAGAATCTATCAACAACCACCATAATTGAGTCTTTTCCCCTTTGGGTTCTGGGCAGTGCAACGATAAAATCCATGCTAAGATCTTCCCAAGGTTGGTTTGGAACTGGAAGAGGAGTGTACAGTCCTTTGTGAAAAGTTGTCTTCGCCTGGTGACAAGTTGGACAGCGACTGATGAGATTCTGGACATCCTTCAGTAGACTTGGCCAGTAGAAGTGTTCAGTGAGAATCTCTCCAGTTTTGTTTATTCCGAAATGACCAGCTAAACCTCCTCCATGGGCTTCTCTTATTAGTAAATCTCTAATCGAACCTCTGGGAATGCACAACTTTCCATTCTTGAATAAGAATCCATCTTGAACAGTGAATGGTCCTTTCAGATTAGCTTCAGTAGTTTTCTCAGAAAAATCTGGATCAGCAGCATATAACTCCTTTATGAAAGAAAATCCAAGTACTCTTGCTTCCAGAATTGACAACAATGAATATCTTCTAGAAAGTGCATCAGCAACAACATTGGCTATTCCAGCTTTATGTTTAGAAACAAATGAATAAGACTGCAAAAATTCCACCCATTTTGCATGCCTGGCATTAAGCTTATGCTGACCATTAATGAACTTCAGTGCTTCATGATCAGAAAACAATACGAACTGTTTTGGCTTCAGATAATGTGACCAGTGAGTGATAGCACGAATTATTGCATAAAATTCTTTATCATAAGTGCTATATTTTAATTTTGATCCGTTCAGTTTCTCACTGAAATAAGCAACTGGACGCCCACTCTGCACCAGTACTGCACCAATACCAACTCCACTGGCGTCACACTCTAATTCGAACAACTGATCAAAATCTGGTAAAGATAGAACTGGAGCTGAACTGAGTTTTTCCTTCAGTGACTCAAACGCCAGTTGGGCTGAACTCGGCCAGTTGAACACACCTTTCTTCAGGCAGTCAGTAATTGGAGCTACAACTGAAGAGAAATTCTTGATAAATCTTCTATAAAAAGAAGCCAGTCCATGAAAACTTCTTACTTCAGTGATTGTAGTTGGAACTGGCCATGATCTGATGGCATCAACTTTAGAAGGATCCATAGAAATACCATTCTTAGACACAACGTATCCTAAGAATATTACACTTTCCACCATAAAATCACATTTCTCCAGTTTGCCATACAACTGGTGTCTTCTCAACAGTTCAAATACTCTCTTCAGATGGCTAACATGTTCAGTTTCAGATTTTGAGTATACCAGAATATCATCAAAATATACAACAACAAACTGGCCAATGAGTGGCCTGAGAACTTCGTTCATCAGTCTCATGAAAGTACTGGGAGCATTAGATAAGCCAAAAGGCATAACCAACCATTCATACAACCCCCCCCCCCCCCCCCCCCCCCCCCCCCCCCCCCCCCCCCCCCCCCCCCCCCCCCCCCCCCCCCCCCCCCCCCCCCCCCCCCCCCCCCCCCCCCCCCCCCCCCCCCCCCCCCCCCCCCCCCCCCCCCCCCCCCCCCCCCCCCCCCCCCCCCCCCCCCCCCCCCCCCCCCCCCCCCCCCCCCCCCCCCCCCCCCCCCCCCCCCCCCCCCCCCCCCCCCCCCCCCCCCCCCCCCCCCCCCCCCCCCCCCCCCCCCCCCCCCCCCCCCCCCCCCCCCCCCCCCCCCCCCCCCCCCCCCCCCCCCCCCCCCCCCCCCCCCCCCCCCCCCCCCCCCCCCCCCCCCCCCCCCCCCCCCCCCCCCCCCCCCCCCCCCCCCCCCCCCCCCCCCCCCCCCCCCCCCCCCCCCCCCCCCCCCCCCCCCCCCCCCCCCCCCCCCCCCCCCCCCCCCCCCCCCCCCCCCCCCCCCCCCCCCCCCCCCCCCCCCCCCCCCCCCCCCCCCCCCCCCCCCCCCCCCCCCCCCCCCCCCCCCCCCCCCCCCCCCCCCCCCCCCCCCCCCCCCCCCCCCCCCCCCCCCCCCCCCCCCCCCCCCCCCCCCCCCCCCCCCCCCCCCCCCCCCCCCCCCCCCCCCCCCCCCCCCCCCCCCCCCCCCCCCCCCCCCCCCCCCCCCCCCCCCCCCCCCCCCCCCCCCCCCCCCCCCCCCCCCCCCCCCCCCCCCCCCCCCCCCCCCCCCCCCCCCCCCCCCCCCCCCCCCCCCCCCCCCCCCCCCCCCCCCCCCCCCCCCCCCCCCCCCCCCCCCCCCCCCCCCCCCCCCCCCCCCCCCCCCCCCCCCCCCCCCCCCCCCCCCCCCCCCCCCCCCCCCCCCCCCCCCCCCCCCCCCCCCCCCCCCCCCCCCCCCCCCCCCCCCCCCCCCCCCCCCCCCCCCCCCCCCCCCCCCCCCCCCCCCCCCCCCCCCCCCCCCCCCCCCCCCCCCCCCCCCCCCCCCCCCCCCCCCCCCCCCCCCCCCCCCCCCCCCCCCCCCCCCCCCCCCCCCCCCCCCCCCCCCCCCCCCCCCCCCCCCCCCCCCCCCCCCCCCCCCCCCCCCCCCCCCCCCCCCCCCCCCCCCCCCCCCCCCCCCCCCCCCCCCCCCCCCCCCCCCCCCCCCCCCCCCCCCCCCCCCCCCCCCCCCCCCCCCCCCCCCCCCCCCCCCCCCCCCCCCCCCCCCCCCCCCCCCCCGAGCAGGAACTGAACAAGGACTCATGCTTGCTCTGACATAACCCTTCTCGACCAGTTCATCTACTTGTCTTTGCAATTCTTTGGCTTCATTAGGAGAACAACGATAAGCAGCTTTGTTTGGAAGAACTGAGCCTGGAACCAAGTCAATCTGGTGCTCAATACCTCTAACTGGAGGTAAACCTTCAGGTAGATCTTCAGGAAAAATATCTCTGAACTCCTTCAGTAATGACTTCAGTAAACTGGGGACTTCAGTGGACTTCTTCTCTTCAGACTTTTCAACGACCAGTAGCATTAGAACTGGAGAGCCTTCAGATAACTCTTCTTCAACTTCAGATTGAGATAAAAACAAAGGCTTACTGGGCTGATCCTTCTTGACTTTCATCAGTTCGGTAGGCTTCAAGGAAGTCAGTGTGACCTTCTTTCCACTTATATTCAGAGAATATGAATTCATACGACCATCATGATGAACATAATTATCAAATAACCATGGTCGACCCAACAAAATGTGACAGGCATCCATGGGAACAACATCACATATAATTTTATCTTGGTAAACTGACCCAATTGAAAAGGGAATAGTGACTTGTCGATTTACCTTTACTTCAGAACCTTCGCTTAACCATTGCAACTTGTAAGGTCTGGGATGCTTCACTGTTGGTAGTTCCAGTTTCTCTACCATGTAAGTTGAAGCAGCATTTGCACAACTGCCACCATCGATGATCAGATCACATACCTTGCCTTTCACTGTGCATCTGGAGTGGAAAATATTCTCTCTCTGAGCAGTATCAGCTGTAACTTCATCAGTATGCATCACTCTCCTGACAACCAACATCTCTCCAATATCTGCACCAACATAAGCTTCTTCTTCTTCTTCTTCTTCATCGTACACTGGCTCACCTTCTTCAGTGTCGACATCTGGTAAACATTCAATTTCTTTAGCAGTCAATGCTCTTTGATTAGGACACTGGGCCTGGAAGTGACCAAAGCCATGGCACTTGAAACATTTTCTTCCAACTGGTTCTTTCGTTCCTCCAGTTTCCTTTTCTTTGCCTCTGAAGGCTTTCTGGACAGTTTCAGTAAATCTGGCAACTGGTTGACTTGCACTGGCAGGAACCTTACTGAATGACTTGTACGGAACCTTCTTCTTCATCTTCTTCTTCTTCTTCTTCTTCTTCTTCTTCTTCTTCCTCTTCTTCTTCCTCTTCTTCTTCCTCTTCTTCTTCTTCTTCTTCATCGTACACTGGCTCACCTTCTTCAGTGTCGACATCTGGTAAACATTCAATTTCTTTAGCAGTCAATGCTCTTTGATTAGGACACTGGGCCTGGAAGTGACCAAAGCCATGGCACTTGAAACATTTTCTTCCAACTGGTTCTTTCGTTCCTCCAGTTTCCTTTTCTTTGCCTCTGAAGGCTTTCTGGACAGTTTCAGTAAATCTGGCAACTGGTTGACTTGCACTGGCAGGAACCTTACTGAATGACTTGTACGGAACCTTCTTCTTCAGTTGTCTCTCAATCTGGATAGCCATCTTGCATGCACCTTCATACGTCCAGATAGGCTGCAACTCAATCTTCTCAGTAATGGCAGCGTTCAGACCACCAAGAAATCTGGCAATGGTGTGCTCTTCAGTTTCATTCACACCAGTTCTGGTCTTCAGATGCTCAAACTCTCTAATGTATTCTACAACCTCCTTAGCTCCTTGCTTCAGATTGTTCATCAGTAAGTACTGGTCTTGCTTGTACGACTGGGGAACAAATCTTTTCTGCATAACTTCCTTCAGTTTGGACCAGGTCTTGATTTTGCTTTTGCCTTTATATTCCCTTTCAGACTTCATGTTATCATACCAGGATGAAGCATATTTCTTCAGTTTAATAATGGCAACTTTGAAGCTTTTCCTATCATCATACCCTTTTATTTCCATAATTCTGTCCATCACCTGGACCCATTCGAAATACTCTTCTGGGTTAGAAGACCCATTAAAATCTGGTGGATCTATCTTAATATCCCTAGTATCATCACCCTTATGCCTCCTACGCCTTTCTCTAGGATGTGGTTCATCAGAATCACTAGAGTGCCTAGGATTACTATCAGATCTTTCACTGGGCCTGGAGATTCAGAATCTCTTTCACTGGCAACAACATTTTCTCGATTAAATCGTAAACCACCATCTTCTAACATATGAACAACTCTACCAAGGGCTTCCTGTAGATCTTCAATCTGTCTATCTCTCCTAGCATTATTAGCTTCGTCTAAAGTCATATTTCTTCTAAACGCCATTTATAACCAACAAATAACTCACAATCAATAGATCTAAGCAAATAACTAATAGATCTAAACAATCAATACCCCAACGGACAAAAGATTAAGAAACCTTTTTAAACCTGGCTCTGATACCAAATTTGATGCGTAAATCACGCGACAAACGACAGCGGAAGACTATTTTTGGTATTTTCTGGATTTTATATGAAATAAACAATAAAACAAGACAATAAAATAAAAATGATAGATAAAGAATCCACCACCAAGACTCGTAAAGGCTAAGCCACCGGAATCAAGGATAAAGGAAACACTCCGCCCCACCACTACAACCGATAAAGGTCTTGCCACCACGATTATAGATAAAGGAAACCGAAGATTTAAAAGACCTCACCACAATATTTGATAAAGAACGAGTCACCACAAATATTGATAAAGGGGTCACTCCTAACCACCAAGATCAAAAGATCTATAAAGGTAAAAGAAGATTTTTGTAAGAAATAGAGGCTGCTCTATTAATTTTCATTCAACATCAACCAACTTACAATGAGAAATAGAACCTCTATTTATAGCCACATGCTCTACCTAGGAATTAACGACATAATAATAAAATAATACATAAAAGCTGTCATGTGCAAGCCACTAAGTAATTTGGACCAATAAAATATGGACACGTAAGCTTCTAGAAACATTCCCCTGCAAGTGGTCCCATAATATTGTTAGAAACGTTCTGTCACACGCGCCTTCTTTAACGGCTGTCATTCTTCTTTATTATTGGGCCCACAAACAACTTCAGTGGAGACTTTATTAATTGGTAACTGGAACATAAATTTGGACCGCAACTGGAGACAAAAACTGGAGCACGTCATCTGGAGGACCTTCAGTAGTGGTCACTGGAGCACGTCATCTGGAGGACCTTCAGTAGTGGTCACTGGAGCATTCATCTGGAGCAGTCATCTGGAGCTTGCCACTGGAGAAATGTCACCACTGGTGACTGGACTGGTTCAGAAAAGACTTGTCTGAAATGGGATACTGCCGGAAGGATCAACATGGCTTGTTCAGAGGGCATGATCAGTTCAGTTGCCTTCTTCAGTTCACTGGGTTCCTCCAGTTCAATGAATCTGGTCATTTCCGCATCAAATATATTTGTTGATGTTGTTTAGGAATGTGGAGAAGATGATAGCATAACGACATGACACAACATAATTTCAAGCTGCGATAGAAAATCCAGTGAGTTTCACTTTCATTCGGTTGATTTACTAAATATATTTATGTTATTTGGTTTTTTATTTATTATATTTTTTAATTATATCACCAGGATTAAAAAGTTTTCCTTTTTTCCATTAACAACAAGGTATTTTCTATCTTTTGTGTGTGTGTGAGAGATTATTTATGATTAATTTGTTTATGTAGTTTTTAAAACTTATTCTCGGAACAGGTTTGGCAGACAGTGCGTGCTAAAGCTCAATTTTTGGTTAGCTCGGTATGTTGGGATGATATAGTCTCGGAGATATTGTCCTTTGCATATAAGAACTCGATTAAGAGTGTGGTCACAAAGCTTCATTTTGCTGCTTCTATTTATTACATTTGGCGCTAACGAAATTCAAGATTATTTGCTCAAAAGAAGATGTCACCAGATCAATTAGCTGCTGCTATTATCCATACTTTACGCTTGAAGCTTTTTACTTTTCGTTTCAAGAAGTCAAGACGGCTGGATGAATTACGGATAGCTTGGGATTTGCCTACTTATGTCACTCATGTTCGCTAATTTTTGTAATTTCTTTATTTGTAATGTATAGGCATAGGCGGTATATGTTTATTTGGATGTTGCACTGAGTGCATGGGATGTAAAGCCAATCTAGTATTCAACTAGATTGCCTGTTTTTATTGTTCTTTATAATATAACCAGGGTGACGGCCTTTTACCGGGAAAAAAAATTGATGACAAGCTTATGTAATTGAGGTTTTGTACTTATCAGTTTTTTTTATTTTTGTTTCACAGATATAATTCTCCTGGCAAATTGTTACTTCATCACTTTTTTTTCTTTTTCTTATTTAGTAGATTATCATATGGGTTTTGATTTTGTTTAACCCATGTTTGTTGTTTGTGTACATGTTTTTTCTTTTCTTCTTGCTTCTTTGCTTTAGATCTACACAACTGTTTGTGTTTGAGGTATGAAGATGATGATGAAGAAGTTAAGTTTCAATCGAGATATGAAATATGGGGTATGAAGATGATGATCAAAAGGTAAATATAAATGTTTTTTTTTTAAACTTCTATTTTTTTTAATGGGGTTTGTTTATGATTTTCTTAAATCTGTTTGTTTATGATTTTCTTAAATCTGTTTGTTTATGATTTTTTACTTCTTTGTTTTTTTTTTGTTGAATAGTCTCAATGGAGAATCTGTTTACATTTTTTCTATTGGTGATGACTTTCTCATTTGGAATTAAAATGAAATGGGTCGTTGTGATCATGTCTAATGTTATTGTTTTATGGATCCTGTTAGGCCACTGAATGCACTTGGGTCTGCAATCTTTACTACATTTATGTATTCGCAGATGTCATCAAAGAAGATATCTGCTATCAAAAATAGGATTGAAGAAATCGTCATATATATGGTTCATTTCGTATCTTACTGTTATTAGAAGTTCTGGCATATTTTTAGAAGTTTCGGTACATTTTGGTTTTTTTAAAGCACAACATGTGCGATTATTGTTATTGCATAGAAATGGAACTAATATGTTTTGCAAGTAACCCAACGCTAATTAAGCGTTTAAGATTAAGTGTCTTATTGCAGGTCCATAACTGTATATTTTGAAATTAGTCAAATGTGTCATTGTCGTTTGTGTTTTTGTTTGTCCCTGGTTTGGACAGAATCTAGCTCAATCTTTTTTTTGTGGTTGTTGGATAACATTTGGTGGAAATTGGGTGATAGATCAAGATACTTGGTATATGTATTTCTTATATGGGGCATTGGATGAATGACTGGGTTTGCAGAGTTTTACGAATTATATGTAGTCTTGAGATTTTGGTGAGGGTTAATAGGTGTGAATTTTTAGTTTTGGTTTTGTATGGAAGGGCTGAATGGTGATATAAAAGCTTACAATTTCAATTATATTATGGATATTTTATTTTGAGGTTGCATGATAATATGGTTTGGATGGTCTGATTTTATGAAGGGTGTGTTATTTATTGTATTAGTGGTGTAGCTACTGGTTACTTTAATGTATTAGCTGGGTGATAATGTGGGGTTACTGGGTGAGGATGCAGGAGTCTGATGTAAACATATCTCAAATGGGTCAAGATTTTTGCAAATTTGCAGTTAATTGGTTTAGGAATGTTTTGAGTAGTCTTTTCTATTTACTGGTATATTTAACAATTTTATTCGAACAAAGGATATTGTTTGAATTTCTGCTATTGTTTTCCTGTTAGGCATGCTATTGCAAATCAGATATCGATTCATGATCAAGTTGCTGTTATGGGTGTGCCCTTTTGTAGAGACCCTTTGCTGGTTTTTTCTATTGCTCACCCAGCTGGGAAAGTATTGCTGCTGAGATTACTAGAAGAAAGTGTTTTGCATAAGTTTGATTTTGTTTTATATGTAAATGATGGGTATGTCCATCATGGAATAAGAATTGGATGTATAACTTTTTGGTTTTAATAAAATAACTACATTTGATATAAAAAAAAAAACTGAAGCAAGCAACTGAAAACTAATCAATCTGCAAATGTTAGTGTACTTCAGTTTCGTCTCAGTAAGGTAATTCAGTAATCAATATCAGCTCAGTAATGGTAGTTCAGTATCGGCTCAGACTACTTCAGTAATAGACTAATAGTATTTCAGTAGTGATATTTCAGTAATCATAATTCAGTAACATCCTTCAGTAATCATACTTTAGTAACATCATCAGTAATCATATTCAGTAACATCCTTCAGTAATCATAATTCAGTAACATCCTTCAGTAATCATAATTCAGTAACATCCTTCAGTAATCATAATTCAGTAACATCCTTCAGTAATCATATTCAGTAACATCCTTCAGTAATCATAATTCAGTAACATCCTTCAGTAATCATAATTAGTAACATCATCCACTTCAGTAATTGTACTTCAGTATCATCTTTCAGTATCCTTTTTTAGTATTTCTTTTTTTTTCCCCATAACCAAATCTACTTTCTCTAACAAAGGAAAAGAAGTATGTTTTGTTCTATGTTTTTTTTTCTTTCCTAATTTCCTCCATGGCTTTTACAACTACTAGAGTATTAATCAATGAAATCATTTGTCCAATACATGGGAAACTTCTTATATGTGTTGTATTATTTGACTAATTGACTATAGTTATTTGGTAAACAGGTAGATTTTACAGATAACTTTTTACCAGTATCTAATGCCACTTTTACTTGATGGGTGTTTCAGCTTGGGCGCTGGAGGTCGCTGAACGTACTTATTCAGTAATTTCTAGCCCGTAGGTGACATAATATCACTTAATACGCATCACTTTACTGAGTCACATAGTTCAGTCCTTGAGAATTGGATATATGATGCGTTGAGGTGGACTGAACTGGTAACTCATCGTTGCTGACTGAAGTTGTATCAGTGAGAATTGTTGCTGATCAAGTCTTACTCTATCACTGATGGTTACTGAAATCGGCAAGGCGTGACTGAGTCACATAGAATCAGCGAAGACATTTTCGTGTGGACTAGCATTTGATCAGCATACCTATCAGATCATCAAGTGCTTTCAAAACCACCATGCCTTATCAGATCAACATGTTTTTTCATTATTATGTGCTTCCGAATCACTATGCATGATCGGGTCACGTTCAGCAGACAGAGTTGACATTCCATATAGTAAACAAAGAAAGATGGTTACTAATTAAAGATAACTGTTGACGGAGTACTAATAAGTTCTTGAATCAGTGTGATCTATGATTAACATATTAGCGAGCCAACCATTTCCTTGATAGTAACTCGGGGTCAATTCCGCATCAATATACTTGGTCAGTATCGTTGTTCAGGAAAGCCAAATATGGCTTAGATGATGTTGTAAGTGATGCCAACTTTTCCCTTTTTCTTATATCTTATTCATTATAGCATAATACGAATCATTTGACTACCCCAGCTTTATAAATAGATGATGTAGTAATAAATTAAATATTAATTGTTTGCTTTCGTGACCTCTTAGGTATATTTTGTGACTTGAGTTTCATAAAAATTACAATTTTTTGGAATCTTGAACAAAATGTGACGAGGCTGTTTTGGTAATTCTGTATACCCAATTATTTAACCGGCCCTACTTCAATGCTAATTTCAGATTTTGCAAAATGTGACCAGGCTCCATCCATGTTCCCAAAATCTAAATTTTGCAAAACATTCAGACATGATGACCATCCTCATGTTATTCATTCTGGTTATTTTTTTTCTGCCATGAATGTGGAACAAGACATCATTTGGGTTGCATGACTCATCAAACTGAATGCCGTGTTGTAATGGTTTAGTTTAGATTTTGGACAAACCAAACATTTTCTGTTCTATGATGACAAAGTTCTTGATTTTTCTTTTCCCGAATTTACCAAGTTCAAAGCGTGCCCCTAATTTTGGTATTTGAAGAGTTGGTTTGTAGTAGTGACTAAATTTGTGTTTCGTCTTAGTTATTGTCAGTTTGAAATCTTAATTAGTTTCATTTTGTTAAAGTTAGAGATAGCTATATCTAGATTCCTGAAAATCTAAATTTTGCAAAACATTCAGACATGATGACCATCCTCATGTTATTCATTCTGGTTATTTTTTTTCTGCCATGAATGTGGAACAAGACATCATTTGGGTTGCATGACTCATCAAACTGAATGCCGTGTTGTAATGGTTTAGTTTAGATTTTGGACAAACCAAACATTTTCTGTTCTATGATGACAAAGTTCTTGATTTTTCTTTTCCCGAATTTACCAAGTTCAAAGCGTGCCCCTAATTTTGGTATTTGAAGAGTTGGTTTGTAGTAGTGACTAAATTTGTGTTTCGTCTTAGTTATTGTCAGTTTGAAATCTTAATTAGTTTCATTTTGTTAAAGTTAGAGATAGCTATATCTAGATTCCTGAAAATCACTTGATGTAAGATCAACAGTTTCAAAATCACAAAACCCGACTATATTAGTTTTTATAGAATGAGTGTCAAGTTAATGTGCATACTAGCTATCTCTTGCTGATTACCCAGAATGCTTGGAACATACAAACAAGATCTACAAAAACAAAGTGATATTTTGAGCTTGGGTTGGAAGTGACAGCGGACTGCTTTAGGATGTTGTAGAGTTGAGATTACCTTATCGAGAATGACAGGATATCTGGCATGGTTTTATCAACATATGACCTCTGCACTATATGAACTCCACACTATCCATGCTTCTCAATGATTTAAGGACCCGACCCATTAATTAAATATCTTACATCAACCAACCTGGCTGATGCGTAAATCACGCGACAAACGACAGCGGAAGACTATTTTTGGTATTTTCTGGATTTTATATGAAATAAACAATCAAACAAGACAATGAAATAAAAATGATAGATAAAGAATCCACCACCAAGACTCGTAAAGGCTAAGCCACCGGAATCAAGGATAAAGGAAACACTCCGCCCCACCACTATAATCGATAAAGGTCTAGCCACCACGATTACAGATAAAGGAAACCGAAGATTTAGACCTCACCACAATATTTGATAAAGGACGAACCACCACAAATATTGATAAAGGGGTCACTCCTAACCACCAAGATCAAAAGATCTATAAAGGTAAAAGAAGATTTTAAGAAATAGAGGCTGCTCTATTAATTTTCATTCAACATCAACTGCCTCTACAATGAGAGATAAAACCTCTATTTATAGCCACATGCTCTACCTAGGAATTAACGACAAAATAATAAAATAATACATAAAAGCTGTCAAATGCTAGCCACTAATTGAATTTGGCCAATAGGAAATGGACATCGTGGGCTTCTAGAAACATTCCCCTGCAAGTGGTCCCACAATACCGTTAGAAATGTCATTGTCACATGCGCCTTCTTTTACAGCTGTCATTCTTCTTTATTTGGCCCACAAACATGGGACTTTAGTGGACACTTTATTCTCATGCACACATCCTTATCCAAGACCTTATAGAACTGGTGACGTGGCAGCCTTTTATTGAATAAAGCAACTTCTTGACTGAACAAAACTCTGCTGAAGTATGCTGACTGGAGTTGCTCGCTGATGCTATTCGCTGATGACTTTCATTTGATCAGGGAGGGACTTGCCACTGGATTAAAGTAACAATTGGAGGTTGTTTGTCAGCGAAGGCTTGTCCATAATGGGCTATGGCTGGCAAGATGAGCATGGCTTGTTCTGGAGGCATCTTCAGTCCAATGCTCGCTGCCAGTTGATTGCTGCCAGGTATTTCAGCGACCCCTTCTAGCTGACTGGAATTAGTCAGTTCAGTGAGTGGAATCATATTCGCATCATTCTCCCCCTCTAAAATAGGACTTGTCCTCAAGTCCTCGAGATATTCATCTTCAAGGTAAGGCATCAAATCTCCAACATTAAAAGTGCTTGAAACCGACATGCTTCCTGGTAATTCAACCTTGTAAGCGCTGTCACCGAACTTTTCCAGTATTCTGAATGGTCCTTCAGCTCTTGGCATTAGTTTGTTCTTTCTCTTGGAAGGAAATTTTTCTTTTCTGAGATGCACCCAAACAAGATCGCCAGGTGCAAAACTAGGCTGCTGACGATGCTTATTAGCTCTGGCCTTGTATTCTTCATTTGCTTTCTCAATTTTTGCCTTTACTTGCTGGTGTATTTTTTTGATTTCCTTAGCTTTCTCTTCAGCATCAACACTTACTCTTGGCTCAATTGAAAAATGAATTAAATCAATGGGAGTTAAAGGATTGGTACCATAACAAACTTCAAATGGAGTCTTGCTGGTTGAGTGGTTGGGGGCTCTATTAAAAGCGAACTCAGCATGAGCAAGCTTTAGATCCCAATCTTTCAGCGTCTTGTTCACCAGCGTCCTTAATAACATCCCAATGGTCCTATTAGTAACTTCAGTCTGGCCATCAGTTTGGGGGTGATGAGAAGTGCTGAACAGGAGCTTAGTTCCCATCAATCTCCACAAAGTTTTCCAGAAATAACTCAGAAATTTCGTATCCCTGTCAGAAACAATGGTTTTGGGAATTCCATGAAGACGGACAATTTCTTTGAAGAATAAATTTGCTACTGCTGAGGCATCATTAGTGGTGTTACAAGGAATGAAATGGGCCATTTTTGAGAATCTGTCAACCACCACCATGATAGAATCTTTTCCTCTCTGGGTTTTGGGTAAAGCAACAATGAAATCCATGCTCAGATCTTCCCATGGTTGACTTGGAACTGGAAGAGGAGTGTACAAACCTTTGTGAAAAATTGCCTTGGCCTGATGACAAGTTGAGCATCTGCTGATGATATTCTGGACGTCTTTCAGCAGACATGACTAATAGAAATGTTCGCTGAGGATGTCAGCAGTCTTAGTAATACCAAAATGACCAGCGAGTCCTCCGCCATGAGCTTCTCTTATCAGCAAGTCTCGAATTGAGCCCTTAGGGATACACAACCTTCCATCTTGCACTAAATATGATCCTTTGGAGGGACCATCAGTGAAGTGACCAGCAAAATTTGTATCAGCAGCATACAAATCTTTGATAAAAGAGAACCCAAGAACCCTTGCTTCCAAAATGGAAAGCAATGAATATCTTCTTGAGAGTGCATCAGCAACAACATTCTCTACCCCAGCTTTATGTTTAGACATAAATGAATAAGACTGCAAAAATTCCACCCATTTTGCATGCCTTGAATTTAACTTATGCTGACCATTGATGTACTTCAGAGCTTCATGATCAGAATATAAAACAAACTGCTTGGGCTTCAGATAGTGTGACCAGTGATTGACAGCCCTGATGATAGCATAGAATTCTTTGTCATACGTACTGTACTTCAGCTTCGAACCATTCAACTTTTCACTGAAGTATGCGACTGGTCTCTTTTCTTGAACAAGGACTGCACCAATACCAACTCCACTGGCGTCACACTCCAATTCGAATAATAACTCAAAATTTGGTAAGGACAGGACTGGTGCTGAGCTGAGCTTTTCTTTTAGCAATTCAAAGGCACTCTGAGCTGACTTAGGCCATTCAAACACACCTTTCTTTAGGCAATCAGTAATGGGAGCTACAACAGTTGAGAAATTTCTGATGAACCTTCTATAAAATGATGCCAGACCGTGAAAACTTCTTGCCTCTGTAATCGTTGTAGGAGCTGGCCAGGACTTAATTGCTTCAACCTTCGAAGGATCCATTGAAATTCCATTTTTAGATACAACGTATCCAAGAAATATCACACTTTCCACCAAGAAATCACATTTCTCCAGCTTCCCATACAACTGGTGTTTCCTCAGCAACATAAATACTTCTCTCAGATGATTAACATGCTCAGCTTCATTCTTCGAATATACTAGAATATCATCAAAATAAACTACCACAAAATGACCAATGAGTGGTCTGAGGACTTCATTCATCAGCCTCATGAAAGTACTTGGGGCATTCGATAAGCCAAAGGCATTACTAGCCATTCAAATAGACCCCCTTTAATCTTGAATGCAGTTTTCCATTCATCTCCATCCTTCATTCGAATCTGGTGATAGCCACTTCTCAGATCGATTTTGGAAAATATACAGGAACCATGTAATTCATCAAGCATATCATCCAACCTGGGGATAGGATATCGATACTTGATAGTGATATTATTGATGGCTCTACTATCAACATACATACGCATTGAGCCATCTTTCTTTGGAACTAAGAGAGCTGGTACAGAACATGGACTCATACTTGCTCTCACATAACCCTTAGTAATCAGTTCATCGACTTGCCTTTGCAATTCTTTAGCTTCAGTGGGTGAACACCTATAAGCAGCTTTGTTAGGAAGGATTGATCCAGGAATTAGATCAATCTGGTGTTCAATACCCCTGATAGGAGGCAAACCAGAAGGCATTTCTTCAGGAAATACGTCAGCATATTCTTTCAGCAAGGGTTTGACTAAACTGGAAATGTCAGCGAGCCCCTTCTTATCAGCAAGTTCAACCATCAGCAACATCATTACTGAGGTGCCATCAGCGAGTTCTTTCTCCACTTCGGTTTGGGTCATGAACAAAGCCTTGTCTCGCTGATCCATCACCTTGGTTTTTGAGTGCTCATCGGGTTTCAAAGAAGTTAGGGTGATCTTTTTCCCATTTACAAATAATGAATAAGAGTTTAAACGGCCATTGTGGAATACATGCTTATCAAACAACCATGGCCTTCCCAACAATAAATGACACGCATCCATAGGGACAACATCACAAACAATCTCATCCTGATAAATAAGACCAATAGAAAATGGAATAGTAACTTGTTGAGTAACCTTTACCTCTGTTCCCTCGCTGAGCCATTGAAGCTTGTAATGTAACATCCCAAACGTTTTATGTTTGACTATTTGACTTTCCGTTAGTTAACGTTAGGTCTATTATGTTTATGTGCCCTATATGAGAATATGTGATTAAATGCTTATGTGTTTAATATGAAATGAAGTAAAATGAATTAAATGAAAGTAATTTAAAGTAAAGTATGAAAGTTAAGTGCTTGTTAGATCGTTAAGTCTTCCGGTAAGTTAATTAAGCTACGAAAGTAAAGTTTAGGAAGTCGAGGGGCCTATGGGCACTAAAGGAAACTTATGGTCAGGAGTTTAAGGTCTAGTAAGACTCCAATAGCTGCTAAGTTTCGTGATTAAGCCCTAGGAACAGATCCCCTCCCTCTCAAAACAAGTTTTCTCCAAGAATCAATAGTTTCGTGTCATTTCGATCAAGTTTGATTAAGATTTCGAATCCTCAAAGTCATCTACAGGTAATATGGCTGATCTTACTCTTAAATCTGATCATGTATGTCTTAGAAGTGATTTCGATCCAGGCCATAGGGTTTGGGTTGGGTTATTTGATCAAACGTTTACCGAATTCTTGTTATTCGGGTGTCGTAATGATTGATTTATGATGTAAAGGATTAAAGGATTAATAGGATGGTTAAAGTTGATGAAAGTGCAATTAAAAGGATTAATTTTAGGTCCCCAGGTTGGATTTGGGGTATGGGGTCGTATGGAATTCGTTTGATCAAAGAACAAAAAATTAGGTTTCTGGTCGACACTCCAGGTGCGACGCACCAAGAGAGTGGTGCGACGCACCACAGCCCAAATTGAAAAAAATGGATTTCAGCCAAAAGCCCGATATGCGGCGCACCAATGGGTAGGTGCGGCGCACCTGCATCTATTCAGAATTTTCTGATGAATTTGTGCGACGCACCACATGTCAGGTGCGACGCACCTGATGCCCAGGTTGCACAAAGTATTTCGTTTAGCTTATATTCGATCTTATACTCGTTCTAGGTTGTCGGGAGCACTTAGCAAGCACTATAAGATACTTTTAACTTGTTGGTAAGCTGTATCGAGGTAAGATAACATCTTTTGTCACCTGTTGGTACAACAAAATACGTTTTCATAAGTTAAACCTTCCAATTGAATATGTATGCACGTTTTATGTTCATGGGTGACTATGGGAGGTTGCAAAGGAGGTAATGGTATGAGGTAAGTATATATGCATGAAATGATGGAATGATTATATATGTATGAAAATGTTGAAATGATATGATATATGTTTGCATGTGTGGCTTGATCACCTAGTCACTAGTCCTTGATTAGGATTGCCATATTCACGTGCACGTTAAGGGCCCTAAAGTAAAAGATGATATGTGATTAGTATAGGTGAAAGCGTAGCCTAAACTAATTAAGCGATTAAAGTCTCGAGCATTATGTAAAGTCTGGTGTTAAGCTTAACCCGTGCTAGCTCTTCGGGGCTGGTGCGTACGTGGTCACTTGAGTTGCTCCTTGTGGCATAGTTACGTTTGAGTATTCCGGGTGGAGTAACTAACCACCAATGCGTAAAGGCATAAACGGCTTATTCAGTTGGATTGATTTTGTCATTCCTTAACGACGCCGATGGACCACCTTATGGTTTACCCATCATGTCGGGTGTGAGGACTCCAAGTATGGTCTATGACCGCCTACACACAACCCCACATCCCTATGTAAGTGGCATAAGTCACTTAGCCTACATCTTGGCAAAGAAATAAAGAAAGAAAGATGAAGAAAGAAAGTATAGGCACACCTTAGGACATGATGAACCTAATGTGTATCTTATGATGTTATGTATGTGTGTGATATTAACTTAAAATGCAGATTTTGTTAATATATGTAAATGGCAAACGTTTTCAAATCTATGTTATCTTACTTAGCTAATTTTATTAGCTAACACTTGTTCTTTGAAAATGTTGTGCCTTCAGGATAATCAAGTTTGAGCTAGGCGAGGATTAGCTTGGTGAGAGTTGGGTAGAATGAATAAAGAAGCTTAGCAAAGACATTAAACGCTTAGACTTCCTTTAGCCTTATGTTTGGCTATTTTGTTTATGTTTAAGATTTGTATTGATGGGCATTTATGTAGGTGCCAAAGCTTGGATTTACTTTTATTATTTTGACGATGCTAGAAGTAACACCAATTTTAAAGGTACCATCCGTTACGGATGGGGAAGATTTTATATGTGATCCTTTCCGCTTATTTTAAACGCCGTTTGGCAAAGATTTTTCAAAATCCAAGTTTTTAAACGACGGGTGTTACAAGTTGGTATCAGATAAATGGTTTAAGTGAACCAAAATTCGACCAAGACCTTAGGATTTTGGACTTAAACCGTATGAGAAATGATTGGCTTAGGTAGTAATGCTTTAGCTTTATGATGAAAATACGTTTAGGACGGGTTGGGATGAGAGTGAGTGTAGGTTTGTGGCTTATATACGATTATGGTATGCTTGTGTAATTAAGTAGGCCTAACCTTACATTGTTCTCATTCGATTCATCTCTAACGTTCGCCACTAAATTGTAGAAAGATGGTTAATACTCGTGCCAGCAGTCAAAGAGATGGAGCTAATGCTAGCAATGCTCCGGCTAATCAAAATGGGGCTGGGAATGGTGTTAACCAAAGGCCTCCTCGAAGGCCACTTCCGGGTGCACAACCCACAAGGTCTGAGATTGATAGAGCTAACCCAGTGATTGAACAAGTTCCTACCCAAGCTGAAATGCATGAAGAGTTGAGGGCTATTCGAGCTCTCTTGTTGAGGAATGAAGAAGAGTTGAATCAACTTAGGGCTGAAAGAGAAGCTAGCTTGCAACGAGATGAGCATACGGATGGGAATTACTCTAACTGCTCAAACCGTAGCGAGCCATCAATGGTAAGGTCACAGGTTGCTCCTGGAAATGTTGTTGCTGAAGTGAATGGTGCGGGAAATGTAGTGGCGCCTCGTGCTCCTCGCGTCCATAACTTCAAATATGAAAGCTTTAAGAAGTGTGGTGCCAAGGAGTTTGATGGCACTCTTGATGCAGTGGGCGCCATGGAATGGCTTACTGACACTGAAGTGGTGTTTGCTTCATGCTACTGTCCTGATGATATGAAGGTATTATGTGCTACACGGGTGTTGACAAAGAATGCCCGGAATTGGTGGAGATCTGCTACTGTTTCATTGACTTCCGAGGTACTTGCTGCTATGCCTTAGGATACATTCAAAGAAAAGTTTTTGGAAGAATATGTGGGTACTCGTGAGTTGAGGCTGATTGAGAAGGAATTCAGAGCTTTGACTGCTAAGCCCGGTGCCATAGGTGAGTATGCTCGCTCGTTTACAGAAAAGTTACAGTTTGTAGGTCGTATGGTGCCAAGGGAAATTGATCAGATTGAAGCATATTGTGATGGTCTCCCCGCTAGCTATCGTGGCCTTTGTAGGCAACATACTACATTGTCTGCTGCGATTAAGGAGTCCAAGAGGCTGGATGATGACTTCAAAGGTGAAAAGGTTGCAGTAAAAGCTAATGATGACAAGCAATCAGGTTCAAAAAGGAGGCATGATGGGTCAAATGGATCTAATAGGAAGTTCAAGAAAGGTTCATCTTCAAGAGGCCTAAGAATTGGTGTGGGACTTGTAAGGCGCCTCATTCGGGTCCATGTTCAGATAAGACCCGAAGGTGTGATACTTGTGGTGGTACGGGTCATCCTACTTCAGAATGCAAAGACAAGCCAAAGTGTTACCGGTGCCAACAAACCGGTCATTTCATCAAGGATTGCCCACAAGGAAGAGATGATGGAAAGAAGACGACTGTCCAAAAGCCTAAAGCTCGAGCCTTTCAGCTGACAGTCGAAGCTGCCAAGGATAACGATGAGGTAGTAAGCGGTACATTTCTTGTTAACTCAAAACCTGCTTCTGTACTTTTTGATTCGGGTGCAAATAGATCTTTTGTATCCACTTTATTTGCTCCTAAGCTTGATAGGGTCACTACTCCTCTTGATTGCTCTATAGAGGTCGAAATTGCTAACGGTACCATTAGTGACATTCAAGTAGGTTATGATGATTGTTCTATTGAGATTGAAGGTCGCTCTTTTCCGGTTCAGTTATTGCCTACCACTTTAGCCGGTTTTGATATAGTGATAGGTATGGATTGGTTGTCTCAGAATGATGCTACCATTTTATGTTCTCAAAAGGTCGTGCGGTTCGCCACTCCGGATGGTGAGGTCATTTCCGTTTATGGAGATAAGAAGAAAGGGAGCATAAAGATTATTAATTTGATGAAGGCTCTCAATTGCATTCGGCATAACAAGAATCACTTTCTTGCTTATGTTATCGATACACGAAAAGAGAAGTCTCCGGTCCCTAACGTTGATATAGTTTCTGAATTTTCTGATGTCTTTCCGGATGATCTTCCCGGTATTCCTCCCGACCGAGAGGTCACTTTTCAGATTGATCTTGTACCCGGTGCTACTCCTGTTGCAAAAGCACCATATCGATTAGCTCCTACAGAAATGAAAGAGTTAATGTCTCAGCTTCAGGAGCTACTTGACAAAGGTTTCATACAACCAAGTTCCTCGCCTTGGGGAGCTCCGGTTCTTTTTGTCAAAAAGAAAGACGGTTCTATGCGCATGTGCATAGACTACCGTGAGCTGAATAAGAGAACGGTTAAGAACAAGTATCCTCTCCCGCGTATTGATGATCTTTTCGATCAGCTTCATGGTGCTTCTTATTTCTCTAAGATTGATTTGCGGTCTGGCTACCATCAATTAAAAGTCAAAAAGGAAGATGTGGCCAAGACAGCTTTTCGTACACGTTATGGGCACTATGAGTTTCTTGTCATGCCTTTTGGGTTGACAAATGCTCCAGCCGCTTTATGGATTTAATGAATCGGGTATGTCGCCCATTCTTAGATCATTTTGTGATTGTCTTCATTGACGATATTCTAATTTATTCAAAGTCTGAAGCCGAGCACCGTGAGCACTTAAGAGCTGTTCTTGAGGTTCTTAGGGAGAAAAAGTTATATGCAAAGTTCTCCAAGTGTGAATTCTGGCTCCGAGAAGTTCAATTTCTCGGGCATGTTATCTCTTCTGAAGGTATTAAAGTTGATCCCGCCAAGATTGAAGCTGTATCTAAATGGGAACAGCCAAAGACACCCACAGAGATTAAGAGTTTTCTCGGGTTAGCTGGCTATTATAGAAGGTTTATTCAAGATTTCTCCCGAATAGCTAAGCCAATGACTGAATTGACAAAGAAAGGAGTAAAGTTTGTGTGGACGGAAGCTCAAGAAAAGGCCTTTCAAACGCTTAAGACAAAGTTATGTGAAGCTCCTGTCCTAGCCTTACCCGAAGGTACTGATGATCTTGTTGTGTATAGTGATGCTTCTATTTCAGGTTTGGGTTGTGTCCTTATGCAAAGGGACAAAGTTATTGCATATGCTTCACGTCAGTTGAAGCCTCATGAAAACAATTACCCGACCCATGATCTTGAATTGGCTGCAGTAGTGTTTGCTTTGAAGTTGTGGAGGCATTACTTATTTGGCACCAAATGTACCTTGTATACGGATCATAAGAGTTTGCAATATGTGTTCTCACAAAAGGAAATGAATGTAAGGCAAAGGAGATGGATGGAACTTCTGAAAGATTATGATTGTGAGATTAAATACCATCCCGGTAAAGCCAATGTAGTGGCGGATGCATTAAGTAGGAAAGTGCAGAATTTTTCTTGTAGATTGATGAGCATGGTTGTTCAAGCCAAGTCGGGGTTACTCGACCGCATCAAGGAAGCCCAAGTTAAGGCTTTAATGAAGGATAATATTGATAATGAAAGCATTGGAAAGAAGAAAAGACTTGTGATGGAGACGAACAGCCGTGGATTTAAGACTTATAAGGGTCGAATATGGGTACCATTGCTTGGTGGTAACCGAGAATTGATCCTTGAAGAAGCTCATAGGTCAAGATATTCAGTCCATCCCGGTATTACCAAGATGTATGCAGATTTGAAGCCTATCTATTGGTGGCCAAACATTAAGGGAGAAGTTGCTCATTTTGTTGAAAGATGTTTGACTTGTGCACGTGTGAAAGCTGATCATAAAAAGCCGTATGGAATGTTGCACCAATTAGAGATTCCGGAATGGAAATGGGACCATATAACTATGGATTTTGTGACCAAGCTACCAAGAACTCCGAAGGGAAATGATATGGTATGGGTGATTGTTGATAGGTTAACGAAGAGTGCTCATTTCCTAGCAACGCGCCAAGATGTGCCATTGACCAAGATGGCAAAGATGTACATTGATGAAGTTGTCTCAAAGCATGGTGTTCCATTATCTATTGTGTCGGATCGAGACACGAGGTATGTATCTAGTTTTTGGAAAAGTCTTCAACGAGCATTAGGTACTAGAGTAAATTTGAGTACCGCCTATCATCCTCAAACGGATGGACAAAGTGAAAGAACCATACAAACATTGGAAGACATGTTGAGGGCTTGTGTATTAGAGTATGGTGGAGCATGGGATGATCATTTGAAGTTAATTGAATTCTCTTATAATAACAGTTATCATGCAAGTATTGGAATGCCACCATTTGAAATGCTTTATGGTAGGAGATGTAGGACTCCGAGTTGTTGGATGGAACCCGGTGAGAAACAGTTTACGGGTCCTGAAATCATTGAAATCTCAGCTGAAAAAGTCAATGTAGCAAAAGAAGCACTTCGTGTGGCTAGAGAACGACAAAAGACTTATGCCGACAAGAAAAGGAAGCCAATCGAGTTTCAAGTTGGTGATTTGGTAATGCTGAAAGTTTCTCCATGGAAAGGAGTGATTCGTTTTGGAAAGAAAGGAAAGCTAAGTCCACGTTTCATTGGACCTTTCAAAATTCTGAAACGTATCAAGGATGTAGCTTATCAATTGGAACTACCTCCAGAATTGGATGGAATTCACCACACATTTCATGTTTCATATTTGAGGAAGTGTTTGGCCAATGAGTCTAGTGTTATTCCAATTGAGGATGTGAGCATAAATCCTCAGAAAAGAATAGTGGACGAACCAGTAGCGATACTCGGAAGAAAGCAAAAGAAACTTCGCCGAAAGTTGATTGATCTCGTGTTGATTAAATGGAAGCATAACCACGGTGAAAGTTTAACTTGGGAGACCGAGTCGGTGATGAAAGAGAAATATCCAGATTTGTTCGCTTCTGAGGCGATTCCGAGGACGGAATCCTCTTAAGGGGGAGGTAATTGTAACATCCCAAACGTTTTATGTTTGACTATTTGACTTTCCGTTAGTTAACGTTAGGTCTATTATGTTTATGTGCCCTATATGGGAATATGTGATTAAATGCTTATGTGTTTAATATGAAATGAAGTAAAATGAATTAAATGAAAGTAATTTAAAGTAAAGTATGAAAGTTAAGTGCTTGTTAGATCGTTAAGTCTTCCGGTAAGTTAATTAAGCTACGAAAGTAAAGTTTAGGAAGTCGAGGGGCCTATAGGCACTAAAGGAAACTTATGGTCAGGAGTTTAAGGTCTAGTAAGACTCCAATAGCTGCTAAGTTTCGTGATTAAGCCCTAGGAACAGATCCCCTCCCTCTCAAAACAAGTTTTCTCCAAGAATCAATCGTTTCGTGTCGTTTCGATCAAGTTTGATTAAGATTTCGAATCCTCAAAGTCATCTACAGGTAATATGGCTGATCTTACTCTTAAATCTGATCATGTATGTCTTAGAAGTGATTTCGATCCAGGCCATAGGGTTTGGGTTGGGTTATTTGATCAAACGTTTACCGAATTCTTGTTATTCGGGTGTCGTAATGATTGATTTATGATGTAAAGGATTAAAGGATTAATAGGATGGTTAAAGTTGATGAAAGTGCAATTAAAAGGATTAATTTTAGGTCCCCAGGTTGGATTTGGGGTATGGGGTCGTATGGAATTCGTTTGATCAAAGAACAAAAAATTAGGTTTCTGGTCGACACTCCAGGTGCGACGCACCACAACCCAAATTGAAAAATGGATTTCAGCCAAAAGCCCGATATGCGGCGCACCAATGGGTAGGTGCGGCGCACCTGCATCTATTCAGAATTTTCTGATGAATTTGTGCGACGCACCACATGTCAGGTGCGACGCACCTGATGCCCAGGTTGCACAAAGTATTTCGTTTAGCTTATATTCGATCTTATACTCGTTCTAGGTTGTCGGGAGCACTTAGCAAGCACTATAAGATATTTTTAACTTGTTGGTAAGCTGTATCGAGGTAAGATAACATCTTTTGTCACCTGTTGGTACAACAAAATACGTTTTCATAAGTTAAACCTTCCAATTGAATATGTATGCACGTTTTATGTTCATGGGTGACTATGGGAGGTTGCAAAGGAGGTATTACTTACCATTTATGATGATTAACATACATATGCAGGTTGCAATGGTATGAGGTAAGTATATATGCATGAAATGATGGAATGATTATATATGTATGAAAATGTCGAAATGATATGATATATGTTTGCATGTGTGGCTTGATCACCTAGTCACTAGTCCTTGATTAGGATTGCCATATTCACGTGCACGTTAAGGGCCCTAAAGTAAAAGATGATATGTGATTAGTATAGGTGAAAGCGTAGCCTAAACTAATTAAGCGATTAAAGTCTCGAGCATTATGTAAAGTCTGGTGTTAAGCTTAACCCGTGCTAGCTCTTCGGGGCTGGTGCGTACGTGGTCACTTGAGTTGCTCCTTGTGGCATAGTTACGTTTGAGTATTCCGGGTGGAGTAACTAACCACCAATGCGTAAAGGCATAAACGGCTTATTCAGTTGGATTGATTTTGTCATTCCTTAACGACGCCGATGGACCACCTTATGGTTTACCCATCATGTCGGGTGTGAGGACTCCAAGTATGGTCTATGACCGCCTACACACAACCCCACATCCCTATGTAAGTGGCATAAGTCACTTAGCCTACATCTTGGCAAAGAAATAAAGAAAGAAAGATGAAGAAAGAAAGTATAGGCACACCTTAGGACATGATGAACCTAATGTGTATCTTATGATGTTATGTATGTGTGTGATATTAACTTAAAATGCAGATTTTGTTAATATATGTAAATGGCAAACGTTTTCAAATCTATGTTATCTTACTTAGCTAATTTTATTAGCTAACACTTGTTCTTTGAAAATGTTGTGCCTTCAGGATAATCAAGTTTGAGCTAGGCGAGGATTAGCTTGGTGAGAGTTGGGTAGAATGAATAAAGAAGCTTAGCAAAGACATTAAACGCTTAGACTTCCTTTAGCCTTATGTTTGGCTATTTTGTTTATGTTTAAAATTTGTATTGATGGGCATTTATGTAGGTGCCAAAGCTTGGATCATTCTTCTGACCACCATCATTTCCCCAATATCAGCACCTACATATGTTTCTTCAGCGCCATCATCATCATCGTACACTGGTTCTTCTTCCTCAGTTTCAGCTTCTGGTAAATTTTCTATCTCCCTGATAGTCAGTGCTCGCTGATTGGGACACTGGGACTGGAAATGACCAAATCCATGGCACTTGAAACATTTCTTTCCTACTAGCTCTTTTGATCCTCCAGTTTCTTTCTCCTTTCCTCTGAAGGGTTTCTGAACAGTTTCACCGGGCCTGGTAGCTGGTTGACTGGAGCTAGAAGTAATCTTAGTGAAAGGTTTGTACTAAACCTTCTTCTTCAGCTGCTTTTCAATCTGGAGGGCCAGTTTGCATGCACCTTCATAAGTCCAGATGGGCTGTAATTCCATCTTCTCAGCAATGATAGCATTCAACCCCACAAGGAATCTGGCGATAGTATGCTCTTCAGTTTCTTTGACACCAGTTCTTGTCTTCAGCTGCTCAAACTCCCTGATATACTCTACCACTTCTTTAGCACCTTGCTTCAGATTATTCATCAGTAGATACTGATCTTGCTTGTACGTCTGAGGAACAAATCTCTTCTGCATAACTTCCTTCAGTTTAGACCAGGTCTTGATTTTACTCTTACCCTTATATTCCCTTTCAGATTTCATATTATCATACCAAGATGAAGCATACTTTTTAAGCTTAATAATGGCAACCTTAAAACTCTTTTTATCATCATAACCTTTTATTTCATAATTCTATCCATCACCTGAACCCATTCAAAATATTCTTCTGGGTTTGATGAACCAACAAAATCTGGTGGATCTATCTTAATATCCTTAGTATCATCGACCTTATGTCTCCTTCGCCTTTCTCCGGGCTGTGGAACATCAGAATCACTAGAGTTTCTGGGCGTACTATCAGATCTCTCACTAGGATCTTGAGATTCAGAATCTCTTTCACTAGTAACAATATTTTCTCGATTAAATCTTAAACCACCATCTTCTAACATATGAACAACTCTACCAAGTGCCTCTTGTAGATCTTCAATCTGCTTATCTCTCCTAGCATTATGAGCTTCTTCTAATGTCATGTTTCTTCTAAAAGCCATTTATATTCAACAAACAATAGATCTATACCAGCAACAACTAGATCTAAACAACCAACAAACAGATCTGACTAAATCGAAATGAGATCTAAACAAACAATACCCCAACGGACAAAAAGATTAAGAAACCTTTTTTTAAAAACCTGTCTCTGATACCAATTGATGCGTAAATCACGCGACAAACGACAGCGGAAGACTATTTTTGGTATTTTCTGGATTTTATATGAAATAAACAATCAAACAAGACAATGAAATAAAAATGATAGATAAAGAATACACCATCAAGACTCGTAAAGGCTAAGCCACCGGAATCAAGGATAAAGGAAACACTCCGCCCCACCACTATAATCGATAAAGGTCTAGCCACCACGATTACAGATAAAGGAAACCGAAGATTTAGACCTCACCACAATATTTGATAAAGGACGAACCACCACAAATATTGATAAAGGGGTCACTCCTAACCACCAAGATCAAAAGA
Organism: Erigeron breviscapus; assembly: GCA_034093135.1. Classification (NCBI taxonomy): domain Eukaryota; kingdom Viridiplantae; phylum Streptophyta; class Magnoliopsida; order Asterales; family Asteraceae; genus Erigeron; species Erigeron breviscapus. Next base: position 161,459,044 of record CM067169.1, on the reverse strand, counting down.
TCTATAAAGGTAAAAGAAGATTTTAAGAAATAGAGGCTGCTCTATTAATTTTCATTCAACATCAACTGCCTCTACAATGAGAGATAAAACCTCTATTTATAGCCACATGCTCTACCTAGGAATTAACGACAAAATAATAAAATAATACATAAAAGCTGTCAAATGCTAGCCACTAATTGAATTTGGCCAATAGGAAATGGACATCGTGGGCTTCTAGAAACATTCCCCTGCAAGTGGTCCCACAATACCGTTAGAAATGTCATTGTCACACGCGTCTTCCTTTACAGCTGTCATTCTTCTTTATTTGGCCCACAAACATGGGACTTTAGTGGACACTTTATTCTCATGCACACATCCTTATCCAAGACCTTATAGAACTGGTGACGTGGCAGCCTTTTATTGAATAAAGCAACTTCTTGACTGAACAAAACTCTGCTGAAGTATGCTGACTGGAGTTGCTCGCTGATGCTATTCGCTGATGACTTTCATTTGATCAGGGAGGGACTTGCCACTGGATTAAAGTAACAATTGGAGGTTGTTTGTCAGCGAAGGCTTGTCCATAATGGGCTATGGCTGGCAAGATGAGCATGGCTTGTTCTGGAGGCATCTTCAGTCCAATGCTCGCTGCCAGTTGATTGCTGCCAGGTATTTCAGCGACCCCTTCAGCGACCCCTTCTAGCTGACTGGAATTAGTCAGTTCAGCGAGTGGGATCATATTCACATCACTGGCCATCAAGTATTATTGCCAAAGCCGACTAATCCACATGTCGTTATGCAAGATAAGGGTCCGGAAACGTGTTTGAGGAGTCAAGTCTATCGCATTATTAACAGAGAGGAATATATCAAGAATGGGGTATCCTCTTAACTGCCGCATGTAGGTACGACATTTGTCTACCTCTGTAAAAGTGAAATCGAGCCTGTATCGTCCATGTCTCTGGTATTCTGAGGCGTGATTTTTATTTAGTGCTTTTAAATTTATAAAATGTTGTACAAGTAATTATCTCAAAACACACACACTTATGGGCAGAGAACCCGATCAGATGTAGTATAGTTAAGTGATAAGTACAGGATCGTTCGCAGGGACGCTTGCACTACCTAATCTAGTAAAATGTGTAATTCTAGCGGTTGGGGGTTGTCACGATTTCCTATTAAACTAATTAAAAACTGAAAAGTAAATGGAACCGCAACCGCTTATTCAGCGAGAGGCTTAGTCTGAAAATAGTTTTGAAAAAACAAATAACAGTAATAAAATTAAAATACTTGTTTGGCATCTCAGATCTCATGATACGACCAGATATCATTCTACCTACTTGCTAGACTGTTGGAAACTTAATCACGGCTCAGATTCTTGTTAGATTCACTTTGCCTAAGTAACTAGTGTTGTCCCTAGACTCACACTACTTTTTTAAACAAATTCTCGTTAGATTAATTGTTTAAGCATTAATGACCTAAATTTTGTGTTACTAATTCATATTTTAGTTACACGGCTCTTAATCAATGACCAGATAATAATTCCCTCCGGTGACCACAGTGCACGTTTCGATGTCACTGGATCGCGTCTGACATTGTTAAGCATCATGTTCTATTCATCCTAATTACTATGGTTCTGGATCCCTCAGTTATAAGTGAATCACCTTTTACATCTAGTTAAAGACCGACTAGTGTTTTTCATCCTTATGTATTAATCCTAGTGTATGATTATAGACCGATCATCAGAATTAAACTAATACATGCAGATATAGAACCGATAATAATATGAAGAACTAGTAAAACATGGATCTACGATAAACAGTAAAACACACTCCAACAGATCTAACAAATAAAGTAAAATAGATAAACGTCTACATGATCACATCGATCCAAACAAGTATTCAGCCTATTAGCCTACCATTATTAAAGGAATAACAAAGTCTGAAAAGATGAAAGACATTGTTTACCAACTGAAAGTAAAATAAAAGAGTAGATCTAGGTAGAAGATGAAGATCGGAAGGTGTTAGAAGCTCCAAAACCTCCTTGGAATCTGCAAAGTCGACCTAGGGTTTGATGTGGGTGGCTAGGGCTGCTGAATCGGCTCTCTCCTAGGGTTTTGAGGGCTGCTTCGGCTTAAATAGTGATTTGAGTCAGTTGCTAATCTGGGCCGCCCAGCGGCGCTGGGGCTTCCGCTGATATTAATTGCCATAAGAAGTAGATATCACTATATGAATACTTAAAATAAGAAGTAGATATCACTATATGAATACTTAAAATAAGAATGTGTGTGGATAGACACTCTTAATGTTTTCTGAACATTTGTACAAAACAAAAATTGGTTCATGCATAACAAATATTGAATGCTAATACTTAATCAAATCAATGAACCTTAATACTTTATTGTTCTGTTAATATCTTAGTTTTAATTTCGGATTTTTATGAAGGTACTGTATTATGATGGTCTCCTTTTGCTTTGTTTATAATTTTGGTTTGTGTTTTGATATATGATATTTCATTTTATCGATATATCATTAGAGGTTGTATATATAAACAAAATAGTAGCCAATAAAAGGAAACTACATTGCATATGTAAGGTTACATCAAATTAAAACTACATTTTAAAATTAAAAATCCTATCAGAAAAAAAAACAAGATATAATTAAATAAAAACAAAATAAATGAAATAAACAACATAAAAGGTAAATTTTTAAATATTAGAAAAAAGAATAAAACTAACAAGTTAATATAAAAATATATATATATATTACTCCCGGACAAAGTCCCTAACACTAGTTAATATGTATGCCACGGAACCCTTTTATTATATGGAGAATTACATACATCCCCTTTAAAACTTTACTAATTACATTTATACCCAAGTTATCTTTTAATTAACAAAAATCCCCATTCTAATCACTTCTCTTATTTTTAGGAGCACTGTACCCTTTCTCTCCATTGAAAAATATTAGGCGCTAAAATATTCCCTCCATTTAGGTCAATACCCTATTTATTCTCTCAATCAATACAATTTTTCAACAATTGACTACGTTATCTGCTTTCCGATCACAAAAACTTTGATGATAATACAACTGTAAGTTCTTTTATGTATATATAAGTCTTTTTCATTCTAAGATTGCTTTTGTAGTATATTACTTCTTTTGATTTCGTCTATGTTATTTATGGTGGCAGTAAAATGTTATCAATCATAATTCCATTTGCAGTATTACATTTTTTGCTTCCGATTGATTATTTTATACTACTTTTTGTGTATATTTCTTCATAAGATAAGCATTAATATAATAGGCCAATAAAAACTACCAATATATAGCCACAACCCTATTAGCAGGAGTTGGGCATGGAATAATCAACATTAACACATAATTGTATTCATTTAATTGCAGAAATAAAGTTTGAGATGGAACAAAGTTAAACCATGATGTAGGAAGTTAAATTTTCAAATGCCATACAACCTGGTCGAGCTACTCTTGTGATGGTGGAAAATCTATCTGTCGGTAAAAAGATACGGAGTATTGTTTTTCTATTCTATTAGCATACTAGGAATTTTTGTAATAAATATGAAATATGATCGAACTTGATGTGAAATGACCCCGAGTTGTTCTCATTGGAGAAAAGATCATGAATTCATTTTGTACGCAAATCAGTCCCAAGTGTTCTACCCGATCTTATTGTGTTTTGAAAGGTTATTTGGTGATTCTAGCAGCCCTCATGGGTTCACTACACTTTTATGGAGACAGAATAATGTGAGTGAAGAAGCATCTTTGATTTGGGTCAGCTTAGAATACTCAGATTGGAGTAGTATCACTTCGAGTCTGTGTCAGCTCGGAGGACTTAGTTTCAGCATTTGATCAACTTACAAGCTGGATCAGATTGGGACTAAATCAGATTGAAGAAGAACATATTAACCAACACTTTGTGTGTAATCTGACTCAGCTTACATCAAGGGTCAGCTTACTAGACCCATCGGCTTGGAGTGACTCAGCTTGGACATCAAATTGGAGCTGATTCAGCTCGAAATGTTCAGCACTTATCTTTTAATTATGTTTTAAATAATGGAGTGAAGGTACGTGTCAATATGTGATTATGGCTGTTCTAGATGTTTCTCTATATGGATTGGTGTCCACGTTTTGAATCCTACATTCTTATTGGCTACCACTACACATTGGAAATTGTGACAACCGCCAAATTTCAGGTTGGTTAAACTAGACAAACCAACTATTACATGTACTATTTTAAAAGACGCAAATTTAAATATATGATCCAACATTGTTATGGGATAACGGACTAAACAAATATTCATCAGGATGATGAACATGACATGAACAAACTTCTTACTTGCACATTGTATTTATAAATTAATTGATTGTTATTTAGTGATGAGTAAAATATCAATTGTTTTTGTTAAATTAAGCGATTGAAATTTAATGAGTTAAATTCTAAATAAAATATATTATTACATGTATTAAGTTTCATTCGAACCATATAAATTATATATAAATACACAATGTAATCACATACTTAAGTATATTTGTATAAAAATACATATATATATATATATATATATATATATATAATATATATATATTATTAATTAAGGAAATAATTGTTTATTAATTACCTAATTTAGGTAAAGTTGATATATTATATAAAAGACATGGCCTAACTTTGCCACTAAGAATGCATAATGATTTATATATATTTTTATACATTTATTGAATATTAATATTGTTGGCTATAAATAGAGTCTTAATCTCACATAAATTCTCACACCAAAACATTCTTTCTCTCTTCATACAACACTCTAAACCAATCTCCTATCTTACTAAATCATCCTCTATTAACTAATTGATTCAAGCAAGTATCTAACCATTGGTTTTAGATACTTAAACTTTGGTAAGAAAAGAATACAAAAGTATTCTTACATTGTTACAATATTTTCATCACCCAAAGGTATGTGTCAAATTTATAAAACTTGTGTATTTTTAGTACATGACAATGTAAATGATATATATATTTATACACATGATCATATACCTACTTCGTTGCACCAACCAGTGTACATGTATGGTTCTATAATATTGTTTTGGAATAACAAAAACAAACATGTAAATTAATCAAATGTCATGACAACATCTTAATTTGAGTGATGAAGATTATAAAAATAACTTTCTTTCATCTATCTTCTAACAAGAACATATTAACTAAATCAAGTATTATTTTCCTTGAAATAGGTTCTACGTAACACGACATAATCTACTCGCCCTTTTTCTTTCTTCATCCCACTATCCACCCCCAATTAAGGTGAGTCCCTTAGCCCCAACTTGTTAAAACTATTTGGGCTGTGATACATACTCTTTCATTATGGACACAAGTGTAATAACGGCATACTTATCTAAGTCTCTGTTCATGCAAGGCCTCCAAATCATGAAACGTTAATTAAACAGAAGTAAACATGAATATGTTTAGTAGCGCTATTAGGGTTGACACCCCCACTTGGTACGGTGAACATATTTGTAAACTTAGATACCCTGAACAAGTATCTCTGAGGCAAATCTATAACTAGTCAAGTTCGTTTCATGAGCTTAGATATAATGTATGCATTTTTCATTCCTAGCATTGTTAAGACAATGACTACTTGATATTGCGTTTGGGCAATGATCACTATTGGTACCTTGTGGTTCATGGATAACTTGCTTTATAAAAACTATGGGATTCACCAACTTTATGTTGACTCTGTTTAGTATGTATCACTTAGAAGCTTATTGAACCATGGAAATAACATTCGTTGCATGCAACATGAAGAATAAAGATCTACCTTGCCCTTAGGAATGCTCCAACTTTTGCTAAGGACATGGATTTCAAATAATTGTTATTTCTAAATATTTTTTTTTTCAAGACTACTTTCATTTCAAGTATTGTACTTTCATTTTCAAACTATGACATCTTTTAATTAAGAAATTTTACAAAACGACAACGTTTTATGTCGTTCATTATGATTCTTGTGTTATGGTGTCATGATAGTCGCGCCCCTTGCATGCCACATTTTGGGGGTGTGACAGATTGGTATCAGAGACAAGGTTATAGTGAACTAGGTTTTCAAAAAGGAAAATGCGTAAAAATTTTCTTTCAAATGACAAGCCTAGACTATAACCCCAAAAGGACTTTGCGTGTTGCATGCAACTTTCTCTTAGATGACTAAGTATATAAAAAAAATACATACATACATCCCTGTAATAATTGTCTCTTAGGGATGATGAGCAATTCTACTTTATAACATAAAAACCAATCAATGATACAAAAGATCACATATTTATCTATTTACTACATACTTTCATTTCAAGTATTGTACTTTCATTTTCAAACTATGACATCTTTTAATTAAGAAATTTTACAAAACGACAACGTTTTATGTCGTTCATTATGATTCTTGTGTTATGGTGTCATGATAGTCGCGCCCCTTGCATGCCACATTTTGGGGGTGTGACAGAAATGGAGGGGACCAATGGAATGCAGATGAGGACAAGAAAGGCCTGTCATAGAGATGCTTGATGCCTTTCTTTCATTGGCATCATAGTGGTCCTAGACAACCTTTTATTTATTTTCTTTTGTAATTTTTGTTTATTCTAGAAATAGCAAATCTTGGCTATAAATAGGAGTTCTCTTATTTTGTAAAAGGCAGATTATGTTGATGTTTGAATGAGAATTAATAGAGCAGCCTCTATTTCTTAAAATCTTCGTGACCTTTATAGATCTTTGATCTTGGTGGTTTGAAGTGATCCCTTTATCTATATTTGTGGTGGCTAGGCCTTTATCAAATATAGTGGTGAGATCTTAAATCTTCGATTCCTTTATCTTTAATCGTGGTGGTTCGCCCTTTATCGATTATAGTGGTGGGGTGGAGTGTTTCTTCTATTTGATTCCGGTGGCTCGTTTCCTTTACGAATCAAGTATTAGATTCTTATCTATCTTTACTTTTATTGTCTAGTTTGTTTGTTTGTCTTATAAATCAGAAAATCCTCACAAAGATATTATTTCCGCTGTGCTACTTCTTTGTTTCGTTTCAAATAGTTGTTTAATTTCCGTTGTGTTAAGAAAACTCGTATCATTTGGTATCAGAGCCAGGTTCTAAAAAGGTTTCTTAATCTTTTTATCCGTGGGTTCTTGTTATTTGATTGTTGTTTCAGGTTCAAAGAGTTTCCATGACTTTTTGTCCTTTGGGTTTGTGTATGATTCGTTGTTAAAATCTGTTTGAGAAAAGTTGTCTCAATTTTCAGATCTAAGATTTCCTTCTATTGTTTTAGATCTGACTGCTCTTGTTCTTTAAATCCTTAAGGTTTAAATCTCAAAATTGATCTCCCTGTTCAGATCTGATTTCTTCTTTGTTGTTACCATTTAAGGTTTGTTACAGATCTGTTCTTGGTGATTATTGATCTTTTCATCTTTATTTTGTAATGGCTATTCATAAAACCCCAAGATCTGAGCAAGCTAAGAATATTTATATAGATAGACAGCTTGAATCTCTTGAAAAACAAGTTGGAAGAGTTTTAGATGTTGTGGAAAAGGGTGGAATAAGAATGGATAGAGGAGATGGTGTTAAAAGAAAATCTGGTCCTCGTTATTCAAGCCATGAATCTAGAAGGTGTAAGTCTGATTTGGAAAGTATTAAAGAAGTCCCGCTAGATTTTGAAGGTTCTTCAAATTCAGGTGATTATTTTAAATGGGTTAAGGCCATGGATAGGTTTATAGCAGCTAGGGATTATGATGATAAAAGGGGTTATAAGGTGGCTGTGGTGAAGTTGAAGAAGTATGCTTCTTTTTGGTATAAAAGTATGGAACACAAAAGGCAGCTTGAAGGCAAAAAGAAGGTCAAGACCTGGTCTAAGCTGAAGAAGTGTATGCAAAGAAGGTTTTTTCCTCAACCTCACAGGCATGTTAAGCTTACTGATCCAATTATCAGCCCTCTTCGTTTAAAGAATCAATCAGCCCGAAAGTCTTTTAAGGGTAAAGCAAAGGTTAAAGGAAAATCAAGGGAGCTGAGTCAAAAGAAGTGTTTCAAATGTCATGAATTTGGACACATCCAAGCTGAGTGTTCAAAGTCGAGGACTCTCACACTAGAACAACTTGATGAACTAAAAGTCAAAGCTGATTATGAAGACACATGTGTCTATGATGAACATCCTTTTTTTTGGAACGGCAGAAATATATATTAATCAACAATAACTAGCAAGATGCTAGTTGCAAAAGGTACAATTACAAGTGTAAAAGAAACAAACGCAAGTAAATGCTATTCTAGATATACAACAGGTAACACAAACTAGAACCATCACGGGACTCTAACTGCTAAGACTACAAAAGATGAAAAAAGGCATACCAATTACACTAAACAAGACATGAGAAAGATCCCCGTCGACAGAGGTCGTGCCACGAGGAGACCAGCCATCATAACCATAACGACTTCACAAACCAAGTCATCATAACCACCATCTTCCCTCCCAGCCAGAACCGAACCCCAATTAATCCAATGTAATTTCCTTTTAACCATCGAGCCACCCCAAAAGAAAGACGCTCTCATCGATTCCAAAGATTTGTTGACACTTTTAGGCAGACGAAAAATAGAAAGAAAATAATTCCCCAAAGACCCAAGAACCGAAGAAATAAGAGTTGAACGACCTCCAATCGATAATAAATTAGCTTTCCATCCCGAAAGGCGTTTTTTAAATTTATTGATAATGGGCTCCCATGTAGAGATACGTTTAGAGCTACCACCAATCGGAATCCCCAAATATTTGAAAGGCATATTTTCGGCTTTGCAGCCAATTATACTAGCAAGACTATTCACCTCTTCTTTTGAAACCCCCACCCCAATAATAGAAGATTTCTCAAAGTTAATTTTGAGACCCGAGATGGCATAGAAAAATCTCAAAGCATTTGAGATTGTTTCCACATTACTGACAGACCAATTCCCAACAACAATAACATCATCCGCATAGAAAAGGTGAGATATAGTTACCTGATTCAATTTGGCACCCGAAAACATGCCATTAATGACCAAATTATCAAAAGCAATATGTAATCCCTCCATAGCAATAATGAACAAGAAAGGTGCCAAAGGATCGCCCTGTCGTAACCCGCGCTGAATGGGGAACTCATCAGTGGGACTGCCATTAACAAGAACAGATGCTCTAGCTGAAGTAAGGCATGCCTTAATCCAAGATATCCATTTAGTTCCAAATCCCATCCTCATGAGCATATAAAACAAAAAATCCCAAGATAGAGAATCATAGGCCTTGGCAAAATCAATCTTAAATAACATAAGCTTCTTTTTTTTTACCTTTATACCAATCAATCACCTCATTAAGAAGCAAGGGACCATCCAAAATTTGTCTACCTTTGATGAATGCGGATTGCTCAGGACTCACCACAGAGTCAATGACCTTAGCAAGACGGTTAGCGAGAGTCTTGGCAATAATTTTATATTGAATACCTATCAGGCTGATGGGTCGAAAATCAGACATAAGAATAGGATTATTAACCTTAGGAATAAGAGTAATGAATGAGGAATTGGAACCCGCAGGAATAAAAGCATTACTATGAAAATCTGAAACCATATTGACGATATCATCTTGCAGAATATTCCAATACTTCTTGACAAAGGCAAAAGAGAAACCGTCGGGACCTGGAGCTTTTTCTCCACCGCAACTCCAAATGGCGTCTTTAATTTCTTCAATAGAGAAAGTAGCTTCAAGGTTAGAAGCCTCAGAATTGGAGATAGATCTTACCAAATTCGAATCAATAGAAAAATTTGCCCCATGGAAGCTTTGAAATTTATTGGCGAAGTAATCATGAAAGCAGTTCTTGACATCTTTTGGGTCCTCAAACCAGTGGCCATTATGTTTAATCCCTTTTAGAGTCGCCGACCTCCTTTTAGCGTTTATGATAGCATGAAAAAACTTTGAGTTTTCGTCACCTTCCACAGCCCATTTGACTTTTGCCTTTTGTTTCAAATCCTTAGCAACTTGGTGATTAAGTTCCTTTAGCTCATGAATAAGATATCTACGCTTATTAGCAAGGAGCTGGTCACCTCCCGTATTGCTAATCAACAGATCCACTGAAGCAATTTCTTGAGTAATAGTGTCTTTATTGCGAATGCTAGTCTTTTCTTTGCGCCAACATTTCACCTCGGTTTTAAGAGCTTTGAGTTTATTTTTCAGCAATACAAAAGCATTAGTAGAACCACTAGTTCCAAAAGTCGACCATTTGGTCTTAATCAGGTTGTCAAAGCCCCCCTCGGTGATCCAAGAGTTGTAGAACTTGAAAGGCGTGGGGCCAAAATCAACATCTTTTTGTTTTAGAAGAATCGCCCTATGATCAGAAACAATATCATCGAGTGCAACGGACATCAGACCATGTACTGAGTTGTAGAATGATTGATTAACAAGAAACCGATCCAACCGGCTAGCTTTAAGCCCATCCGTAGAGATCCTAGTAAATTTATGCCTTCCCATGACCAAATCAACCAAGGTGCCTCTATTAATAAAATCATTAAAATTAGTAGCATTTAAGGCTGAAAAAACGGATCCCAATCTTTCATCCCGAGATCTGGTAGAATTGAAATCGCCACATATAAGGTAACTGCCCACATTAAGATGCATGAAGTCCAAAATCTTAGACCAAAGGTCGACTCTTTCATTTTCAATTTGTGGCGCATAAACGTTCACCATATAGCACTCAAAATTGGTAGCCACCCACTTCCCTTTGACCACTACAAAATTATCAAACGCAAATCTGCCATTTGCAGTAAAAGCTTGGGGATCCCACATCGAAACAATACCACCCGAACGACCATTAGACAGAGATTCCACATAATCAAAGCAAAAATTACCCCAAAGAGTCTTAAGCCGAATTAAATTAGAAGCTGACATTTTAGTTTCTTGAATAGAAAGGAAATTAACACTATACTTTACCAGAATACGATTAAGAGACTTACGTTTATCTTCGCTTCCGGTACCACACACATTGATGGAAAGAACATTCATTGGAAACCTTTGTCAACACTCATCCCCTTTACAATATGAGCAAAATCCCGAGGGCTATCGTATACTACATAACCCATCGATCTCCCAGCTTTATGGATGCCGTTTGTTTTAGCAGATGAATCAGTAGAACCCAAAGAAGAACATGTCGACCCTTCCTTATGGAGTTGGGCATTTCTGACCAGGATATTAACAGGTTTATCATTACCCTGAGAGTCCGACAGATTCAAATGCATACCCTTAACGAAACTGGATGCGCCAGAAGGTTCAGAAGAAGAGGCTTGATGAGGACGAGAGGGAGGAGGGCAGAACTTGGAAAGCTTTTGATCAACTGTACCTTGACGAATGATAGACTTGGCTTTAGAGTTACTTTTGTTTTCATCTTTCAGATGGTCAACCACAACTTCATCACTCGGGCAAACCTCCTGGTCCAAGACCGAAGGGATTTTACAGTCCGAAGTGACATTTTCTTTATCCAAACTAGGGACTTCTATCTGGTCCTTACCATTTTTATCCTCGCCTTCGTGCTCCGTAGATGGTATAGAACCATCCACCCCCACCTGTTTACTGAGTTTCTCCAAACAATCCGTGCCAACGTCATCATTTTTGTCATTCACAAGTTCAACCTTGTCAATAGAAGACGGGCTATTATCCTTAGAGTGAGTCGATCAATTAGTCGATTTATCTTTGCAAATGTTAAGATCAATGTCCTCGCTAAAACGAGACGAGTCATCAACAAATTCATCTTCATCTACTGAGCTATCAGAATTAGCAACATTATCATCGCATGATTCATTATCATTTTCGGAATCAGTATGAACATAAGCAGGTGCTGGGAGAGTGGGTTCCCATGGGGCAAGTTCTTTTATCCAAGCAATGTAAGGTTTGTCATTCAATGAAATTGTCAACTCCTCAAAGATGAAACTTTTTGAATGAGAAAGAAGACACACCTTTGCCACAGAACATGCCGATTCAAATACACAATCAAAGTAGATTCCTTCTCCCCAAGGTTCCGTAATTTCCAAAATAGCTTTATTATTCCACGCCCCTTTAGGAATACCATAAATCTCAACCCACACCATTCGTTCATCCGGAACAAAAGAATCAACTGGTGATTTGTAGACCCCAAATCTACTTTTGTAAGTTTCATTAGACATGAACATGTCCTTAGCTTCAATGGAAGCAAAAGAAACAAGTAACCAGCGACCCCCGATGAACTTAACAATAATGTCGAAAAAACCTTCTGTGTGGAACCATTGTCTCGCAGAGGGATTGAAGGTGGGGTCTATCACTTTCAGCAGTAAAGATGTTGACTGAGTAGTAACATCCTCCACAATATTAGAAACTTTAACAATTCTACGATTGATAGGAACGAAAGTATTAATTTTGGGGTCAGCTACTGCCTCCGCATATGACTTAGATACAAGGGCTGTCAAGGGCTTAGGAGGAACATGATTAAAGTTGCCATTAGAGTGATAGTTGGGTATCGCTTTCCTAGAGCTGAAGGTCCTATTGAATCTCATCACATCAACAAAGACCTTATATTTAGCAAACCACATAGTATTAAGGTTTTGTCTAAGTAAATCAGCATCTGAAACCTTAATGAATCGAACAAAAGCAAACCGTTTCCCTGCCTTTGACAACCTGTTAGCAATAAAGACATCGACTACGGTTCCCCATTCTGCACATCTTTTCCACAAATCCTTGTAGGAAACATTATGGGGGAAGTTTGTGATGTAGAAAGAAATAGACATACGTTCAAGGATACTCGTTTTAGGATTAGGGTTTTTGGAATTGTTACCATTGATGATGTGCGCGCTGTTATGGTTCTGAAAAAAACCTCCAGAAGAAGAGCCTTGGTCTCCTCCTTCCGCCGCCTTGGAGAAAAAAGTTTCTCCCTTTTTCGCCGCCTCTCCCATTTATTATCAAAATACTCGACGCACAATAAGAAAAATAGACTATTGTTGTTATTATTAAAAGTGGAAATGGCTGTCTTCACAATAAGCTAAAAATCAAGAAACCCCCAAATTGATTTTTTAGGATTCTTCAAGGAAAAAGGTTTAATTTTTTAGTAATTCAACCAAAAGATGAAGATGTTTAAGATGTAAGGTAATAAGGTTGAAGGATTTTGAGGAAAATGGTGAATTTAAGGGAAGAATGAAGGTTTTAGGATGGATTTGTGAAGAAGCAGCCATCGTCTTTCTCCATCGTTACTCTTCACACGCACATTTTTTTTTTTTTATTTTAGCAAAATCCAATTTAATTTAGGAGAATTGGTTAAAAACCCCTGAATTGTTTGAAACCTAAAAAAGATGTGTAACGAAGAAGAAAGGATTAAGGATGCTAGTGATTCTCTTCTGAATGCTTTCACTGAAGGGGCTCAACAAGAAATTGTTTATCAATCATGCATCTATGATGAAGCTGATGACGAGGTGATTGAAACTGACTAGTGACTACTTGCTGTAACACCCCGACTATAGCGGAAACACGAGATGCCACAGAACGACATGGTACAAAAGATTTAAGTAATAAACATCAACATAAAGTTTCAAATGCCATTCAAATTAAAAAGGTAACAAGTTCAAGTTGACGTTTAATAATCATTACATAACCAAATTCATAATCAAAATATCAAATGTTTGCGTTACTAGTCCAACATGCAACAAATAAACACATCGTCCAAGGAGCGGTCCAAAAGCTAACTTACTGCCCTAGACCTGAAAAGCATGAAGAAAAAGTGTCAACTACGAGAGTTGAGTGAGTTCATAGGATTATGCTAACAACACACATATACTTAATCCAATTCAAGAAAGAATAAGTCATAAATTTCCAAGAGTTCCATCATACTGTCCATACCCAAACCGTATGTTCAATCCACAATTTCCATCCATAATATAATATCAATACCTCTGAGTCAATGGTAAGATTACCATGACATAATTTGATGAGATTGTTCTTGAGCCACTACTAAGACCGGTTATGTCCCAATAATCAGATATAATGTCCAAATGATAAGATAATGATAAGCACATGCTGTCAATCACGTGCATAAAGATAACCAAGGGTCGTGCCATGGAGACGTCCATAAATATATAGTAGTTAGAGCACCGCGAGGCCAGACTGGCGATGAAGGTGGCCACCAAGGCAGACCAAACATCCCACCGTTACCTATAATAGTGGTTGAGGGGACAAGTCCTAGTTGCGCAACCCTCTAACTACAGGCCTCAAATGAGTTAATAGTAGTGTACAGGGGACTACAGTTTGACAGTACTCAAGCTCATCATATAACATATAACATGTTGAACATACAATATAATTCCCACATCATTATCATTGTTTCAAAGAATCATTTCATAAGATAAAGCCATTTTAATTAAACATGCTTTTCACCCCGAAAGTAAACACATAAAAGAGTTTGAAAGGGGCTATGACTCACTTGATTAGAGAGTGAATAGGGGTTGATCAAACGTGATTCCTTCGCTTAGATTTGTTGCGCCTCAAGCAAGCCTAAACCATAACGTATATATTCGCGGCGTAAGTTCGCGTGACATGAACTAGTGAGCTAGATCATGAGATGTATACTAGTAGACTTGCCCATATTTGGTTGTCATTAGATTATGGAATTTAAGTGCATTATGATGTTCTCATTGTTTGGGTATAAGAGATTTGGTGGTAAGAGTCGTTTTCTCATTATACGTTTTTGTACGTTTATTGGAATTTCGGTAGTTTGGCTTGGATTTATATGATTTCCATTGCACACTTTGCTTAGTAATAATATTTGACATTAGTGGTCTTATAATATAAATATTTTATGTATATTTTCTGATTTGTAAATATATATTTAATTTAATAATATTTAATTATTTATTTATTCACTTTATTGATTTATTTGCTAAATAAATCCTTAAAAATACTTTTAAGTGTCATAATTGTCTTTATAAATTATGAATGATTTCATTTGAATTATCTTCTGATATATAAGCTTCTTAATTTATAATTTCATGATTTATACTTTTATTTGTGTATTTTCCATTTATTTTAATAATAATATTTAATTAATTGTTTTTACTTAATTATTTATCTTTAAATTATGTAACACATGTCTCTTGCCTTTTAGCTATTTTCTCCAGTAGGTTTTAGTTATTTTTATCAATGGTTAAGATGATTTAACTTCATTCTTGATTTACATAATTTATTTATTGATTTTTATGTCTTTTAATTACCATTTAAATTCAATAATTCATGGAAATTCTTAGAAATCATCACCAAACATTTTGGTCTAAAATCTCAGGCCTTTTAGGCAACTTTTATTCATACAAAATCATATCAATTCAACCTCTCTTGTGTCTTGCTCATTTTGAGGGTTTTATGATTAAAATCGTTTACCGAAATAGTGATTTTAGCCTCATTTCTTAAGCAATTAAAGTGCTTCAAAATGGATTTTCATTCTTGTTTCATTATTTCCAGAAAGTTCATCATATTTTGGTGTCCAAAATCATGAGAGTGGTGGTGGTGTGATATGTGCAATTTAGTGCTTTCGGTTAGTGATTATTTGACCCGAAAAGGTGATTTTTGAGCTTATTGTTGTCATGGACCAATAGATCTGAGTTTTGTACTTTTATTTCAACTTATTTCCAGTAGGTTTATCATATTTTCTTGTTCATAAGATTATGGTGCATGTGTGTGCTCAAAATGCATTTTTGCGTGTTTTCGGTTTATGATTTCTAGCTTATTTTAACATGTTTTGATTCAAGCTTTATACCTTTGATATTTTACCAATTTTTTCCAGAATATTAACATTCATATTAACATATTTTTCACTTATAAGAAGTCCATATCCATCTCATAATCCAACAAAAGATCCAACTTTCTTAAATCTAGCATATATGCATTCGAATCAACACTTTTTACTATCAACTTTTATAGATCTAACTTTCATCAATACAAAAACATCTTTTATATGAAAAATCTCAGAATATACTCTTCAAAAATATACAAAAACATATAGATCTATCAACAAGAAAGTCACTTTAAAAGCTATGAATCTATAACCACACTTTTGGGTCTTAAACTTGTTGAATCCTTGGATCTTTCTTATTAGATTCGACATGCATGAGCATGGAAAGAAAAATCCTATCAACTTTGCCCTCATTAAGTGTATATTACAAAGAAAACAAGAAGAAAGTATGAGTTTTTGATAAAACCTTTGAATATAAACAAAACGAGATTAGATCTAGTAAAAAGGATGGAGATTATACCCTCTTGAACTTGATTTTGGATGATGTAATAGGGCAGATTTTCGTGGCCTTCAAACCCCAATAACACCTTGAATCTAAGCCTAGAACAACCCTTGAACCTTGCTTGTATTAACCCTTTATTAATCTAACTTAAAACCCTTATTATTAGTAAGTGTTTACTTGATTTTTGATGATGTTTTTCTTTGTTCTTGGTGATGGCCGAAAATGAGAGGGAGAAGAGAAGAGAATGGAGAGTTTTTTGAGAGAAGAGAAGAGTGTGTGAAAAGAGGAATCTTAAATTTCAAATTCTTGGAAACTTGAAAAGGATAAACACTTCAAACCCTAGATTCTTGCAAGATAATTATTATTATTATGAAGCTTTATGTTACTTAGTTAATCTAGCAAGGAAACAAGTATTTATTATGAATTTATGATGGTGATTTGAGGTAGATGGGAGGAAGAAAAGAGAAATGAATGAGATGAGAGAGAGAGATAGAATAGATTTGGTAAAGTAAAATGAGTGGATGAGTGAGTGAGGGGGAGGGTGAGGGGGCCGGCCTAGGGGGTCCATTTTTGGGCTCCCGCTCCGCTAAATTCAACCAATAGCTAAACGTTAACTATTCAAACGCTAAGACAAACCCGTAAACACTAATAAATTCACGTTATAC
>CM067169.1:161353798-161441118 GCA_034093135.1 Erigeron breviscapus | reverse complement strand
TCGGCACACATTTTTGACAACCAATCCATCCCTACGATTATATCAAAACTTCCTATTTCTATGGAAATCAAGTCAATACTAATCTGAGCAACACTCCTAGCATTATCGTCTTCCGATGGGTCTTCCATTGGATCGGTCTCCTCTTCCTCTTCTTCTGGGAGTGGTTGGGGAGGTTGCTCTTGTTCTAGGCTTCTCCTTTCTTCCTCTTCCAAGTAGTCCGCAAATCCGTACAAGTTCCTTGGTCTAAGGGCTGATCCGGAAGCTCCACTTGCTCGTGACATGTTGTTCCTACACAAGTTTCACAAAGGCGTGAGATGACGACTTGACTCGACGCTTAGACGACCATGGACGACCGACTTGACCTTTGACGACCCATATGGCAACTTACGGACAGCAAGACGACTCGACGGACCATGAGAGCTATGCACAAGTTGAATTCTAGTCATTACTTTAATTATAAATGGTTATGTCGGTCGTGCAAGTTGAGTTGGTCGTCGGTTGTGAATAGTCATGTCGTTGTTCGGTTGTTAAGCTTGTGAGTCGTTGGTCGAGTTGATTGGTTGCTTGTCAAATGCCCATTCCCGCCGTCGAGAGACTTAAATAACTATAGCATGCCAGAAACGGGGAGTTGAGAGGTAATTTATTAAGGAAGCAAGAACCCTTAGGCAACGATAAGCGTATACTTCCATTCTATATGGGTGCAGTGTGATCGAGTCCATCCCTTGAAGTCGTACCCTCCCAGGATGCATGAGTCTTCTGCCGATTGACAGAAATGCCGATTAAGCAATTCCTCTCATCCCGATAAAGGGAGCACCTAAATGGACAAAGTAATGCTAGCCAAGTGGGGGTATCAACTAAGGGTTCTAATAGGTAATGCAAACATTGGATTTGGTTATGTATCTTTTGCACCAAGAATCGTTTTTAAAGCTTATTTTCAAAAGACTCATTTTGAATATCCCTTATACAATCATTTCGATCATTCCATATTAAATTTAGTTAGGCATAGTTGATCAGGCTATGCATAAGTAAAACGAGAATACTTTATGATCGACTCAACTGTTTAAGAAATATTCGACTCGTTTTTGAAAATACGTAGGTTATAGCAAAAATTCTCTATAACCTTGAGCTCTGATACCATTTTTTCTGTAACACCCCGACTATAGCGGAAACACGAGATGCCACAGAACGACATGGTACAAAAGATTTAAGTAATAAACATCAACATAAAGTTTCAAATGCCATTCAAATTAAAAGGTAACAAGTTCAAGTTGACGTTTAATAATCATTACATAACCAAATTCATAATCAAAATATCAAATGTTTGCGTTACTAGTCCAACATGCAACAAATAAACACATCGTCTAAGGAGCGGTCCAAAAGCTAACTTACTGCCCTAGACCTGAAAAGCATGAAGAAAAAGTGTCAACTACGAGAGTTGAGTGAGTTCATAAGATTATGCTAACAACACACATATATTTAATCCAATTCAAGAAAGAATAAGTCATAAATTTCCAAGAGTTCCATCATACTGTCCATACCCAAACCGTATGTTCAATCCACAATTTCCATCCATAATATAATATCAATACCTCTGAGTCAATGGTAAGATTACCATGACATAATTTGATGAGATTGTTCTTGAGCCACTACTAAGACCGGTTATGTCCCAATAATCAGATATAATGTCCCAAATGATAAGATAATGATAAGCACATGCTGTCAATCACGTGCATAAAGATAACCAAGGGTCGTGCCATGGAGACGCCCATAAATATATAGTAGTTAGAGCACCGCGAGGCCAGACTGGCGATGAAGGTGGCCACCAAGGCAGACCAAACATCCCACCGTTACCTATAATAGTGGATGAGGGGACAAGTCTAGTTGCGCAACCCTCTAACTACAGGCCTCAAATGAGTTAATAGTAGTGTACAGGGGACCACAGTTTGACAGTACTCAAGCTCATCATATAACATATAACATGTTGAACATACAATATAATTCCCACATCATTATCATTGTTTCAAAGAATCATTTCATAAGATAAAGCCATTTTAATTAAACATGCTTTTCACCCCGAAAGTAAACACATAAAAGAGTTTGAAAGGGGCTATGACTCACTTGATTAGAGAGTGAATAGGGGCTGATCAAACGTGATTCCTTCGCTTAGATTTGTTGCGCCTCAAGCAAGCCTAAACCATAACGTACATATTCGCGGCGTAAGTTCGCGTGACATGAACTAGTGAGCTAGATCATGAGATGTATACTAGTAGACTTGCCCATATTTGGTTGTCATTAGATTATGGAATTTAAGTGCATTATGATGTTCTCATTGTTTGGGTATAAGAGATTTGGTGGTAAGAGTCGTTTTCTCATTATACGTTTTTGTACGTTTATTGGAATTTCGGTAGTTTGGCTTGGATTTATATGATTTCCATTGCACACTTTGCTTGGTAATAATATTTGACATTAGTGGTCTTATAATATAAATATTTTATGTATATTTTCTGATTTGTAAATATATATTTAATTTAATAATATTTAATTATTTATTTATTCACTTTATTGATTTATTTGCTAAATAAATCCTTAAAAATACTTTTAAGTGTCATAATTGTCTTTATAAATTATGAATGATTTCATTTGAATTATCTTCTGATATATAAGCTTCTTAATTTATAATTTCATGATTTATACTTTTATTTGTGTATTTTCCATTTATTTTAATAATAATATTTAATTAATTGTTTTACTTAATTATTTATCTTTAAATTATGTAACACATGTCTCTTGCCTTTTAGCTATTTTTCTCCAGTAGGTTTTAGTTATTTTATCAATGGTTAAGATGATTTAACTTCATTCTTGATTTACATAATTTATTTATTGATTTTTATGTCTTTTAATTACCATTTAAATTCAATAATTCATGGAAATTCTTAGAAATCATCACCAAACATTTTGGTCTAAAATCTCAGGCCTTTTAGGCAACTTTTATTCATACAAAATCATATCAATTCAACCTCTCTTGTGTCTTGCTCATTTTGAGGGTTTTATGATTAAAAATCGTTTACCGAAATAGTGATTTTAGCCTCATTTCTTAAGCAATTAAAGTGCTTCAAAATGGATTTTCATTCTTGTTTCATTATTTCCAGAAAGTTCATCATATTTTGGTGTCCAAAATCGTGAGAGTGGTGGTGGTGTGATATGTGCAATTTAGTGCTTTCGGTTAGTGATTATTTGACCCGAAAAGGTGATTTTTGAGCTTATTGTTGTCATGGACCAATAGATCTGAGTTTTGTACTTTTATTTCAACTTATTTCCAGTAGGTTTATCATATTTTCTTGTTCATAAGATTATGGTGCATGTGTGTGCTCAAAATGCATTTTTGCGTGTTTTCGGTTTATGATTTCTAGCTTATTTTAACATGTTTTGATTCAAGCTTTATACCTTTGATATTTTACCAAATTTTCCAGAATATTAACATTCATATTAACATATTTTTCACTTATAACAAGTCCATATCCATCTCATAATCCAACAAAAGATCCAACTTTCTTAAATCTAGCATATATGCATTCGAATCAACACTTTTTACTATCAACTTTTATAGATCTAACTTTCATCAATACAAAAACATCTTTTATATGAAAAATCTCAGAATATACTCTTCAAAAATATACAAAAACATATAGATCTATCAACAAGAAAGTCACTTTAAAAGCTACGAATCTATAACCACACTTTTGGGTCTTAAACTTGTTGAATCCTTGGATCTTTCTTATTAGATTCGACATGCATGAGCATGGAAAGAAAGATCCTATCAACTTTGTCCTCATTAAGTGTATATTACAAAGAAAACAAGAAGAAAGTATGAGTTTTTGATAAAACCTTTGAATATAAACAAAAACGAGATTAGATCTAGTAAAAAGGATGGAGATTATACCCTCTTGAACTTGATTTTGGATGATGTAATAGGGCAGATTTTCGTGGCCTTCAAACCCCAATAACACCTTGAATCTAAGCCTAGAACAACCCTTGAACCTTGCTTGTATTAACCCTTTATTAATCTAACTTAAAACCCTTATTATTAGTAAGTGTTTACTTGATTTTTGATGATGTTTTTCTTTGTTCTTGGTGATGGCCGAAAATGAGAGGGAGAAGAGAAGAGAATGGAGAGTTTTTTGAGAGAAGAGAAGAGTGTGTGAAAAGAGTGAAGAGTGTGAGAAGAAGTAAAGAGGTGTGTGAGTTTCAAGAGAGAAAGGAGTGTATAAGTGATTTGAATTTGTGTGTGTGTGGTGTGAAGGGGGGGGCCGGCCTCATTAGGGCATGGGGAAGGGTTTTTGTATTTTTTTTTTTTTTATAAAATGTTGTATATAATGTGTATGTATGGTAGGTGTAAGTGTGTATATATTTTGTAAGGTTAAATGTGTTAGTTTGTAGTTATTAGTTGATGTTTGTTCTAATATGTGCATATGTATATATATGTCATGTATATATGCTTGAATGTATACATTTTTTTTTGTTTCTAATATGTTACATATGCCTTTGATTATAAACTTGTATTTATTTTAAGCATATATGTATGTATATATATATATACTTATTATGATTTAAACGCTTTTATGCGCAAAAGAACTTATAACATGTTTTGAATTAGAAATTTTATTTTCGTGACCAAATTTTACTTAGATTAGCTAAATGATCAAATTGTTGGACCTTCGTAAGGATTTTTTTTTTGATGGTTATCTCAACTTGTGAGACTTACATTATTATTTAGCTAATTTGATTGATCATCAATAAAATCTTGTTCAATGGTACTTTATAACTCACATTTAGAATTGAACAATAGCTTTAGATTGCTAATTTTAGGGCATTATCTACTAGCTTCTAGTATAACTATGGCTTGCGAGATCATAGACAACATAACTAGCTCATATATAACATTTAAAAAGTAGGGTTGTTACACTTGCTGGTCAGAAACATTAATCATTCACACGAGGTTCCTATTGATGAATTTCAGCAAGAAGTTGCTTTGCAATCATGTGTTTATGATGATGCTGACAAAGAAGAAGATATAGAAGCTGGTTTTGATGATTCTTTGAAGATAAGTTGTGCGTTCAGTTCAAGTTCAAGCTGATGCAGCTCAGCCAAAAACATCAACTTACATGGCGGAAAATTTTGGAATGGCAATGATGCCACATCCAACACAACACCAAGTTCAAGAACCTCAACAAAACATGGTAAGAGCGGCTAACCAAGTATTTGTCCCTCCATCTATTAGGGTAGATGATCATGGTATGGTTTCTTGTGAACTTTTCTCCTTGGATGCTTGTTATTTGCTATTGGATAGGCTTTTTTTGTATAGTAACCCTATCACTCTTGACAGCCACTTGAATTCGTATTCATTCATTTTGAAGAAAAACATTTCTAGTCCTATAAAGTCTAGTAGGGTTGTTGAAACTGAAATAGAGACTAGGAATGAAAGTTTATTATTGGAAAGTAGAGATGAATTTGAGAATGGTGCTAAAATGTTTATACATAATGAGGTCTTAGTGTGTGCTGAAGTGTTTAGTTTAATAAGACCAATACAAGCTGATTTTGTTAAAGTAGTCGTTGAAATACATGACTCTTATACTTTCTTGAAGTCTGATCTTAAAAGTAATCAGCAATCCCGACAAGATGTTGGGACTGAATTAAAATCTAAGATTGAAGAGAGAATGTTTATTAGTCAAGTTATGGCTAGGAGGAGTTTGGAAAATGATGATGGCACGTCTATTCATGATAAAAGAAGGAAGTATGCTGAAATGTTCTACTTGATGAAGCCTTTAGAATCAGATATTGTTAGGCAGATTTCTTATGGTTTGCTAGGCCGAATTAGCAAGAAGCTAACTGAATTGTGTTGCTCTCATGTCTTACTGAAAGCTGATCTTAGATTTAATCAGCCACAAATCAGATTCAGTCTTAAAGTTGATTGGAAGATTAAATGTAAAATGAAGATGGAGATTTATGTGTTATTGTATGTTGGTCTTAAGGGTAATGAGAAGCAGATCAAAATTGAAACTGGTGCTGATTGCAAAATTCTTTGTAATATGAAAGGGAGTCAGATTCTAGTATCTTTTGAAGTATGTTGTAGCTTCCCAAGTTTTCAAAAAATTGTCTTTATTATTCTGGAGGAGCATGAGTTGTGTGAGAAGTGGGAGAAGTGCAATCTAATAATCCACAAACTTACGCTTACAAAAAGGCTGACCTAAATTATTTGCTTTCGGTGTTTACTTCAAAGGTTGTATCCACTTGCTTGTTGAATTTTAGATCCTTGGTGGATTTAAATAACTTACATAGTCTGTTCTCAACAATAGACTTCAAGCTGAATGGAAATCTGATTGTTATGTATTTTGAATTGTATCTTGGCTATTCGATTATGGTCTTTATCAGCTTGGAGAAGAAGAAGTTGTATGCTAGGCTTGAGAAATGTAATCTGATAGTAAATAAAGTGATTCTCGTTGGAGTCTCTAAAGCCAATAATCTGGTAATTGTTGGTGTCTCAAGGACTGATCAAGTTGTTTTCATGCTGATTCTTGAAGCCGTGATTCGCTTAAAGCATTCTCAACCTATGATCTGGGCAAATAATTTGCTGAAGTCCCTTGTAATGAACCAGCCCCATATTGAAAATTCAGTTCTTGTTACGCTATGGGCAACCCCTGAGGAGACAAACTCTTTGAGTCTTATCACGGTTGAAAATTTTGAAGCTTACCACCTGGACTTGAGGACAAGTCCAAAATTAGAGAGGGAGACTGATGTGAAATGGACCCCGAGTTGTTCTCATTGGAGAAAAGATCATGAATTCATTTTGTACGCAAATCAGTCCCAAGTGTTCTACCCGATCTTATTGTGTTTTGAAAGGTTATTTGGTGATTCTAGCAGCCCTCATAGGTTCACTACACTTTTATGGAGACAGAATAATGTGAGTGAAGAAGCATCTTTGATTTGGGTCAGCTTAGAATACTCAGATTGGAGTAGTATCACTTCGAGTCTGTGTCAGCTCGGAGGACTTAGTTTCAGCATTTGATCAACTTACAAGCTGGATCAGATTGGGACTAAATCAGATTGAAGAAGAACATATTAACCAACACTTTGTGTGTAATCTGACTCAGCTTACATCAAGGGTCAGCTTACTAGACCCATCAGCTTGGAGTGACTCAGCTTGGACATCAAATTGGAGCTAATTCAGCTCGAAATGTTCAGCACTTATCTTTTAATTATGTTTTAAATAATGGAGTGAAGGTACGTGTCAATATGTGATTATGGCTGTTCTAGATGTTTCTCTATATGGATTGGTGCCTACGTTTTGAATCCTACATTCTTATTGGCTACCACTACACATGGGAAATGGAGGGGACCAATGGAATGCAGATGAGGACAAGAGAGGACTGTCATAGAGATGCTTGGTGCCTTTCTTTCATTGGCTGATTCTTAGTGGTCCTAGACAATCTTTTATTTATTTTCTTTTGTAATTTTTGTTTATTCTAGAAATAGCAAATCTTGGCTATAAATAGGAGTTCTCTTATTTTGTAAAAGGCAGATTATGTTGATGTTTGAATGAGAATTAATAGAGCAGCCTCTATTTCTTAAAATCTTCGTGACCTTTATAGATCTTTGATCTTGGTGGTTTGAAGTGATCCCTTTATCTATATTTGTGGTGGCTAGGCCTTTATCAAATATAGTGGTGAGATCTTAAATCTTCGATTCCTTTATCTTTAATCGTGGTGGTTCGCCCTTTATCGATTATAGTGGTGGGTTGGAGTGTTTCTTCTATTTGATTCCGGTGGCTCGTTTCCTTTACGAATCAAGTATTAGATTCTTATCTATCTTTACTTTTATTGTCTAGTTTGTTTGTTTGTCTTATAAATCAGAAAATCCTTCACAAAGATATTATTTCCGCTGTGCTACTTCTTTGTTTCGTTTCAAATAGTTGTTTAATTTCCGTTGTGCTAAGAAAACTCGTATCAGAACTACTTTTGGAATTTTAATTTTGATTATCTATTTGAATGTTGGTTTTGGAGTGGAACTTACTTTGAAATGTGTGATTTATGCAGTTCTTTTTGTGTATTAGTACATGGACGACAACATATTGACGTTTTTGACAATTTGATTGCAATAGTTATGAACTGGATTCCATCTTGGATGGATGGATGATTGTTATATATAAGAGGGCAAAATTGTCATTAGCTTAAAAAAATTAAATGTAATATATATGATTGGATAAAAATGTATGTTTGTATGATTAGAATGGGGATTTTTGTTAATTAAAAGATAGCTTGGCTATATATGTAATTAGGAAAGTTTTAAAGGGGATGTATGTAGTTCTCCCTTTATTATATTTAACTCTATATATTTTTAATGTAGATATATATAAATTCTCACTTACACTAAAGATCTAAACTCATTACCAGATTTATGAGGTTTAATTTAAATAAAGAAAAGTAGGATGCATTTTGACTAGTATGAATGTATCATTCTTGTGATTCAACCTTACATCGAAAATAAGTGTCACACAAATTACCAAAAGATCCTCCTATGGCTGGTGTTCAGGAAACGACTCAAGACGCAAGATGTTTTAATGCAATGGGACATAAATCCAAATTTAGATTTGCGATGCCCATTTTGTAAAAATCAGCCTGATTCTCATTCCCATCTTTTCTTTGAATGTACCTATTCTATGCAGGTGTGGAATTGTGCTTTCATGAAAGCTGGTTTGCAACAACGACCAGCGAATTGGAACCTGATTATTGATCGATTGACTCCAAGAGCTAAAAAGAAGTCGATGCAAAATGTTATTGATAAGTTATTACTTGCAGCTTCAGTATACTTCCTATGGCAAGAAAGGAATGCTCGTCTATTTACAAATACATCAAGAACAGCTGAAGTGTTGGCTGAAATCATTCTCTCTACGGTTCGACTCAAGCTTTTAACCTTCAGATACAAAAGAACTTCAAATGTTGAGAGACTGCTGGCGGCTTGGGACCTTCCGGTTTTATTAGTTCAGTCTATGTAATCTCTCTTCTAGTCGAATTTCATGTTTAGATTTGAGTAGGTGTGTGGACGCTTTATATTTTGGTCTTGTATTGCACGATGTGCATGGATGTCTTGTAAGCCAACTAGCATTATGCTATGTTGCCTGTTCTTCATTTTAATAAAATTTCGAACCAGGGGGTGACGACCTTTTACCGGAAAAAAAAAATTACCAAAAGAAACCCATTTCTCACCACCACCATAAACCACCATCACCATGGGCCATAACCATCATTCAACCACCTACCACGTGACTACAATTGTTTGAGAAGTGACGCGCCAAATTTCTTGTTCGCCGGAATCCTTTGTGGTGTAACGTTTCTTCAAATCATCGGATTTCGTTGTCGCCGATACAATGTTCCCGTCGGTTGGGCACTGAAATCTTTACACAGTTCAAAACCATTTCTTCTATTTATTGCTTCTATCCACTGGAATCAGATCTGGAATCAAAGGGTAGTGAAGCCATTGGTGGTCATACCGGTGGTGGCTGTCGAAGAGGCGAACAAGGAAAAATTGGGATAGCGGTGAAACTAGAGGTGATGGTGGTAAGTCCGGCGATGATTTGTGAAAGATTGATTAGGGTTGCTCATTGGTGTGGATCTGAAGTGATGTAATTGATAGATGTATGAATACGTTTTTTCTTCTTGATCTGATTAGGAATATATTGTAATTGACTTAGATTAAAATAAGATTGGGGATGCTAACCATAAAATAGGAAGAAAAAGTCTCCACATGGCAAAGGACATGGCAGTTTTGGTGTAAAAAAAAATCTACAACCGGCTAAATAGATTCCACATCAGCAGAAACAGGTCACAGTCCCACTAAAGATGTTTTACCCGGTTTCATTCCTCCGAATAGAACGTTTTTTTTTGTTGGAGCCTTACAATAACAAAAGTGTCAAAGTTGAAGTACTTTCCAGACAATTAGCCCTAATTAATAATTATATTATATATTTTTAGAGTAAATTACAATTTTCGTCCGTATGGTTTTGTACCGAATTTCACGTTTCATCCTTAGGTTCACGAAATTACGTTATTCATCCCTGGGTTTGCAACTTTGTCAACATTTTTGGTCTACGCCATTAACGGACGTAAAGAATATGGTACATGACTTCCACACCGAGGGTATAATAGTCATTTTCTTTCCATAAGGACCAAAAGCGTAATTAACTCTTTTAATGATAAACTTTTTTTGATTTAGAATATGTATTATATGTATTGTATCTTTGTATGCATAAGTTATTCGTGAATGATAGTCCATGGGTTATCTTGGGAGACTTTAATTCATCCCTTAATCTAGAAGATAATTCTCCGGGTTCCTCAACAATCACTTTTGGAATGAGGGAATTTAAAGAGTGTGTGCATAATTTGGAGGTGTTTGACATCAACAGCACTGGTTTGCATTATACATGGAATCAAAAACCAAAGCGAGGTGTGGGGCTGTTAAAGAAGATTGATCGTGTTATGGGTAATATTGCTTTTACTGATTTGTTTCCTGCTTCATGCGCTGTTTTTCAACCTTACAGGATTTCAGATCATACTCCATGTATTCTAAAGCTACCTAAAGTAGCTAGAGCTCGACCACGACCTTTTAAGTTTGCTAACTTTTTAGTGCATAAAGCTGATTTTTTGGGTATTGTTAAGGAAGCATGGGCTACTGATATTGTGGGGGTTAATCAATTTCGTGTTGTTAAGAAACTAAAAGGCCTGAAATCTCCTATTCGATCATTATTGTACAAGTAAGGTAATATTCATAATCGAGTAACTAGATTGAGGACTGATTTAGATGATTTACAAAAGGCCATTGATATTGATCCTACAAACATAGCACTTCGTGACTCTGAAAGTGCCTGTTTGAAGCAATTTCAGGAAGCTGTATTGGATGAGGAAAGATTTCTGAAACAAAAAGCAAAGGTGGAATGGCTCGCTGTTGGTGATGCTAATACATCTTTTTTTCATAGATCTCTGAAATGCAGGACACATAGAAATCGCATTGATATGATAAAGGATTCTGATGGGATTATCCATGAAGGTAGCAATGTTCCTTCTTGCTTTGTTCAACATTATGAAAAGTTCTTGGACAATGCGGATACTATAAGTGCTCAACCGCCTCCTGATTTGTTCTCCAACACTTTAGACTCGCAATTGGCTGTGAACATGATTCGCATGGTTACTGATGAGGAAATTAAAAGCGCTATGTTCTCAATAGGTGATAACAAGGCCCCGGGCCCGGATGGTTTTACTTCAGCTTTCTTTAAAGCCTCATGGTCTATTGTTGGTACGGATAGGATGAAAGTTGTCCATGATTTTTTCAGCAAGGGCAAACTGCTTCGAGAGTTGAACAATACATTGATTGCTCTTGATCCAAAGGTTCCTACTCCTTCTTCTGTTTATGATTTTAGACCAATTTCATGTTGTAATGTCTTGTATGAATGTATTAGCAAAATTCTTGCTAACCGTTTACAAGAAGGTCTAAAAGGAGTGGTTAGTATCAACCAATCTGCATTTGTGCCAGAAAGGAAGATTTCGGATAACATATTATTAACGCAAGAATTGATGCATAACTATCATCGTGACTTTGGCCCTCCGAGATGTGCATTTAAAGTAGACATTCAGAAGGCATATGATACGGTGGATTGGGGATTCTTAAATGCTGTGTTGCTGGGTTTCGGTTTTCATCAAAGAATGGTGGAATAGATCATGTTGTGTGTTACCACTACTTCATTCTCTTTGTGCATAAATGGAAACATACATGGTTTTTTTAAAGGTAAAAGAGGGCTTAGACAGGGTGACCCCTTATCTCCCTATCTTTTTACTTTAGTTATGGAGGTGTTAACTTGTATTTTACAGCGAGCTACTTGGTTAGACTCTTCATTCAGGTTCCATAATAGATGTGAGAAGCAAAGTATTGTCAATTTATGCTTTGCAGATGATTTGTTCCTGTTTGCCAGAGGAGACATCAGATCGGCTAATTGTATAATGGAATCCCTGATTTTATTTAAAAATATGTCTGGCTTGGTCCCAAGTCCTCAGAAAAGCACGACATATTTTTGTAATGTACCTGCGCATATAAAGGCTTCTATTCTAAATATTATGCCTTTTGAAGAGGGGAAGCTCCCGGTCAGGTATTTGGGTGTTCCACTAATCTCATCCAGATTGCTATATAAAGATTGTAAGGTTCTTGTTGAGCACATGGAGAATAGAATTACTAATTGGAGGAACAAAGCTCTTTCGTTTGCTGGAAGAGTACAACTTATTATATATGTGTTATCCTCAATGCATGTATATTGGTCTTCAGTCTTTCTTTTACCTATTTAGGATCTTGAAGCCTTAATGCGTGGTTTCTTGTGGTGTCAAGGGCCGATGAAAAGAGGAATGGCAAAAGTGTCATGGAAAGCAATTTGTGTTCCTAAATATGAGGGGGGATTAGGCATAAGAAGAATTGCTGAGATGAATAAGGCATTAATCTCGACTCATGTATGGAGTATCATCACGAAAAGGGAGTCTCTTTGGGTAAATTGGATCCATGATTATAAACTTAAGGGACGTAGTTTTTGGGATGTGCCTCTCAAGTCAGTGAGTAGTTGGGGATGGAGAAAGATGCTTTAGTTACGCCCTTTGATTAGACCTTTTATTTGGTCGAACATTGGCAATAGTCGACATACTTCAGCATGGTATGATACTTGGTCAAATGTGGGATCGCTTGATCAGTTTGTCTCGCCAAAGGACATCAAACGAGCTGGTTTTTCACTTTCTTCTAAGGTTGCTGACTTAATTGCAGATGGGGAGTGGATCTGGCCTATGGCGTGGTTTGATTTGTTTCCTGTTTTAAATAATATACCACGTATATCTTTATCTTTGTCCAGGAATGATGAGCTTGTGTGGAAAGACTCAGTTAGGGAAGCTCACTTCTCGTCGAGTACTGCTTGGAACTCTCTTCGAAGTAAAGAACAAGAAGTGGCTTGGGTGGATGGTGTTTGGTTTTCCCAATGTATACCATGACATGCCTTTATTATGTGGCTGGTTGTTCGAGGAAAACTACTGACTCAAGATAAAATACTTCAATGGAGTCCAACTAGTAGGAGGAATATGGATGTGATGTGCTGCTCGCTTTGTATTGCAGATTACGATTCTCATCAACACTTGTTCTTTGAATGTAAATATTCTTCGCAGGTCTGGTGTTCCATTAAAGATGTTGCTGAAATGCATCACATTCCACCTAAATGGAATGATGTTCTTGACTGCTTAGTCACTCGATCAAGATCAAAAACAATTACGAGTATTATTACTCGACTTACTGTGGCGGCTGCAGTCTATTATATATGGCAGGAGCGTAATAAAAGGTTGTTCGACTCTCATGCAAGACCTCATGATGTTCTTGCAAAATCCATCATCGCTACTGTTAGGATGAAACTTATGGGATTAAAGTTCAAGAAAACAGCTCATGTGATTAGAGTGCTTGAAGCTTAGGGTATTTGTGGCGATTTCGTCTTTCAAGATGGATGCTAACTACAATGTTTTATTTCTTGCCTATTACTAGTGTTCACTGTTAGCATTGTGGTAGACTAGTTTTTATTAGTTGATCTTGTTTTAAATTGTTTTTGTTTACATATATGGGGCATGTCCTATATATGAACTAGTGTAGTATTCTGCTACACTACTTGTACCTTATTGATTTGGGTGTTGTTATAAAGTCAACGGGGCTATTATCCCCTTTACCCAAGAGTATTGTATCTATCATCATCATATAGAATACGAAAACATTTTCAGATTTCATCTTTTATTTTCAAACAAACTTATCATCATTTCATATCTATATCTCTTTCTAGATTATAAAACCTCAACCTACAATGTAAATCTCTACATACATTCAAACCTAACATGTAAGGCTGTCAATTTTGACACGACACGACTTGTTCTTAACAGGTTTCGTGTTTGACCTTAACAGGTTTTGTATCTTAACAGATCCGGACCTGTTAATACCTGTTAAGATTCTTAACAGGTCTGAACCTGTTAGGACCTGTTAAGGTTATATATATATATACTGTTAAAAGGTGAACCCTAGATCTAACTGATTTGTCAGCCCCCATCTTCATTCTTCCTTCTATCTCCCATTCTTTCCATACATCTAAATAAAAAAAGTTAACTTATAAATCTAACCACCACAACCACCAAATTTCTGATTTGAAAAATTCAACCCAATTCCTCCCTTAATATATATATGTATATATATATACAATAAATATATATATATATTATATATATATATATATATATATTATATATATATATATATTATATATATATATAATGTACTCCAACTTTCACGCCCAGATTCAACCACATATTTTTGATCACATCTAAATTTGACTATGATCCGGCCAGATCTACCATGATGACGAGATATTTGTGCTTGTGTTATCTAAACTGATTGTGTCTTCGGAATGTACTCTAATAATAGAAGAAAATTTCTTTTTGTTACCCAAATGCTTATTAAGTTAATTTGATTTGATAATGACTTTGTTTCTTTGATGTTGGGTTTTTTTTTGGGTTAATTGTTTATAATGCTTTGTTGCTACAGTAACACAAGGAAAATTATAATATTAGAGTTCTGAATCTTGACATAATTTTAAATCTATCTAGTTTGGTATGTTACTAATTCATAGGACTTTTGGTTTATGATGTTGCATGATTTGAAGAATGAAAGAGTTGTGTTGTTGCTAATCAATCAAGATGAGATGTATGTTAACAGGTTCTTACCAGGTTTCTTAACAGGTAACCTGTTAATTTTCCTGTCGTGTTCGTGTCTGAAAAAAATGACACGAATAGTTAACAGGTCGTGTTCGTGTGACCTGTTATGCCGGCCTTAGTAACATGAATCTATGAAAAACTCTTTTTTTTTGGTTAATGGGTATACCCCTGTAAATTATATACCATCACCAAAACATTACAAACAAGTAGTATGGCTAAGATACCATACTAGTTCATATGCATGACATGCCATGCAATATGTAAAACAAAAGAAACCAGCAATCAAAGAAAGACAATGAAAGCACACTAGTTAACAATTGCTAACTAAATCAAAATTTAAGCTATGTCTTCAGCGCCTTTGATGATCAAAAACCACTAAGTTTCGTGGCAGATTCCAAGCTTCAATGAAGCGCGCGACATGTTGAGTATTCTTGAAACGTAGTGTAATCAGCTTCAAACGAACTGTGGTAGCCACAACATCCTGTATCTGCTCAACTGTTCTAACATCATATGAAAATAATCTATTGTTCCTCTCTTGCCAGATAAAATAAGCTGTAGCAGCAACAAGTAGTTTCCCAATAACACTCTTACCCGAATTAGACTTTGATCGACTAATCAACCAGTCCACAATATCTTCCCAGTTAGAACTGATTTGCGTCATTTGAGCCAAATGTCGCACCTTGTGCCAAACCTGAGAAGAATAAATCCTTTCTTGGTTACTTAAAAAAATCATACCATTGGTTTCCAACTTTCCATAGAAACCCTTTTTGCATAATCTCAAACAAAAAAATTACGTGCATCAAGCAAAAATAACTGGCCTTTTTCAAAATAAAAATTTTAAAAATTGACAACTTGGTCTTCGATTTCCCCATGCTCCTCGGTGGCCAGATCTTGGTGAAAAGCATATAGATCTTCCCTATCATCTGCCTCTTTCCTTTCTATAAAAATCATTACGGCTCTTGGTGATGGTCGCCGACCACCATCTCTCTAGCGTTTCCGGTCACCGACCAGATCTATACCAGTCAGTCACCACCCGTATATATATATATATATTGTATTTTTAAATTGTTGATGTTATTAATATATATATATATATATATATATATATATATATGGTGAGAAGTTTAGTGGTGGTGATGGGTGAATTGGATGATATGATACATATATATATCCAGATCTTGTTAATGGGGTATGATATGCTTTTCCAAATGTATATGTATGTATGAACTGGAATTAGTATATGTAGGGATTGGAAATTCTTATGATGTGGATCGAATGAATTTGTAAAGATAGAATGAATGAATGAATTCTGTTCGAATTATGCAAGATAAATTCGCAAATACTCTTTTTGGGTACTTTCTAGGTGATAGACTTGCATACCCAGTTGTTGAATACTATGTTAAAAGTAACTGGGGGAAATATGGACTACAAAAAGTGATGATGAATTCTGATGGATACTTTTTCTTTAAGTTTGCTGATTCAAAGGGGATGTTAGCTTTTCTTGAAGGTGGTCCATGGCTTATTCGCAGCATGCCTTTGTTTATTAATATATGAACGCCTACATCTAAACTTAAAAAGAGGATATCAAACAGCTTTCTATATGGATTAAAATCCATAATGTTCCCATTGCTGCTTACACGGATGATGGGTTGAGTATACTTGCTTCTAAACTTGGTATACCAAAATTGCTTGATTCTTATACTAGTTCAATGTGTACTGACTCTTGGGGCAGAAGTAGTTACACTAGAGCTTTGATTGAAATCTCAGCTGATAATGACTTCAAGGAAGAATTAATTATGGCTATTCCAGAGTTGGATGGAGATGGTTATGTTAAGGAGACGATGAAGGTTGAATATGAATGGAGACCCCCGAGATGTTCGACATGTTGTGTGTTTGGGCATAATTCTGTCCTATGTCCAAAAAGGGTTATGGTGAACCCTAAAAAAGCTGCCACGGTTGATTCTGATGGTTTTCAGGAGGTGAAAAACAAAGATAAAAAGAATTTTAATGTTAACAGGCATAAACCAAAATTTGTGTATCGACCGGTGTCTAAATCTAATGCTGATGTACCTAGCAGCTCGAAAACATCTACTAGTAATAAGTATGAGCTCTTGAATGATTATGGTTATGATCCAGAGCCCGTATTGGAAAGGGTGAATCAACCTGAGAAACAACAGCCAAAGACGGTTAATGTGGAGGATGATTTTGATGCTGACGTTGATGAACATATTGAGATTCGTGATGAAACAGGAACGTTTATGGCTGGAGGAACTGTACCAACTACAACTACTTCTGAGGGGGCAAGCACTCCCGGTGTCCATGGTTCCAATGGATAGTTTGGCTGCTTGGAATATAAAGGGCTTGAACCGGTCCCTAAAGCAAAAGGAGGTTCGTCAGTTGGTGGCTGATAATCACTTACAAATTTGTGCTATTATTGAGTCGCATTTGGATGTATCTTTGGTGTTTGATACGTGTAAAAAAATCTGCCCCATGTGGGATTGGACTTCTAATGGTAATATGTGTGACAAAGGTACGCGTATTATTATTGGTTGGAACACAGATCTTGTTGATGTTATGGTTTTGTCGCAAACTAGTCAAGTTGTGCATGTTCAAATTAAATTTAAGTTAGATAATAAAGTCTTGTTTTGTTCTTTTGTGTACGCAAAGAACCATTATAAGGATAGGCGTGAGTTATGGCAGAGCTTGTGTTTGCATAAATCTTTTGTTCATAATCAGCCTTGGTGTATTCTTGGGGACTTTAATTCTTCTTTGAATCTGTCGGATAAATTTGCTGGCTCGTCTTCGGTTAATATTGGTATGAGGGAATTTAAGGATTGTGTTGATGAAATTGAAGTGATCGATATTAATGCATCAGGTCTTCATTACACATGGAACCAAAAACCAAAAAAAGGTATGGGCATCCTTAAAAAGATTGATAGAGTGATGGGTAATTTGAAGTTTATGGCTGAATTCCCTGCGTCTCATGCCATTTTCCAGCCTTATAGGGTTTCTGATCATTCGCCGTGCATTCTCAAACTTCCCAATGTTACTAGACAACGTGTTAAGCCATTCAAATTTGCTAATTTTCTGGTCGATAAACCTGAATTTAAAGGTATGGTTGAGGCTGCTTGGAATATCGAAATGGAAGGTCATTATATGTTTAAGGTTGTTAAAAAGCTGAAATCTTTGAAAACTCCTTTGCGTCGGCTGCTCTTCAAGCAAGGGAACCTACATGATCGTGTGAATAAAATTAGGAAGGACTTGGATGAGTTGCAAGCTGAAATTGATACAGATCCTTCTAATCTGGAGTTGAGACAACAGGAAATCAAATGTTTAAATGACTTCAAGGAAGCTTCTTTGGATGAAGAGATGTTTCTCAAACAAAAAGCTAAGATTAATTGGCTGCAAGTGGGAGATTCTAATACTGCATATTTTCATAATTCGGTCAAGTGTCGTAATCACAGAAGTCATCTAGAGGTGATAACGGATATGGATGGTACTGTTCATGTTGGGAGCTCTGTCCCGGCTGCTTTTGTGAAGTATTATGAAGGGTTTCTGGGCGTCGAGGGATGTGCAATTTAGTCACCTGATGATACTCTCTTTGCTAATCGTATTGATATTCAGAAGGCTAATCATATGATTAGGCACGTTACGGATGAAGAGATTCGAGCAGCTATGTTCTCCATGGGTGATAATAAGGCTCCTGGGCCTGATGGTTATTCGGCCTCGTTTTTTAAAAACTCATGGGAGGTAACAGGTAAAGAGGTTTGTCTTGCTATCAAGGATTTCTTTCGGAATGGTAATTTACTTAAGGAGCTTAATCACACTATTATTGCTTTGGTTCCTAAGGTTTTAAATCCTACTTATATTAGTGATTTTCGCCCCATATCATGTTGTAATGTGCTATATAAGTGCATTAGCAAGATCCTGTCTACCAGATTATTGGAGGTGTTAGATGATCTGGTGAATGTTAACCAATCTGCGTTTATCCCTGGTAGAAGCATTTCCGATAATATTTTGCTTACACAGGAGATTATGCATGGTTATCACCTTAATAGAGGTCCACCAAGGTGTGCATTCAAAGTGGATATTCAAAAGGCATATGACACGGTTGATTGAAGGTTCTTACGAAAAACTTTGTTAGGTTTTGGGTTCCATCCTAAGTTTGTTGCATGGATTATGTCTTGTGTGAGTTCCCCCTCCTTTTCGATTAGTGTAAATGGGCAGCTTCATGGTTTCTTTCAAGGGAAAAGGGGTCTAAGACAGGGTGATCCTATTTCTCCATACTTATTTACTATTGTTATGGAGGTTTTGTCTCGTATGTTGCAAAGATCTGCTAGGAATTCTGATTTTAAGTTCCATACCAGGTGTGAAAAGGAAAATATAATTAATGTTTGTTTTGCGGATGACTTGCTTTTGTTTGCTTATGGTGATATTACTTCAGCGAAGATGATTATTGATGTTCTGAATGATTTCAAGGATATGTCTGGGCTTGTCCCGAGCTTGCAGAAGAGTACGGCTTTTTTCTGTAACGTTAAGGACCAAGTGAAGACGGCGATTATGGATATCATGAAATTTGAAGTTGGTACACTTCCGGTTCGCTATTTGGGGGTCCCTTTGATTTCGAGCAGGTTAGTGTATCAAGATTGTGCTCCTCTTGTGGAAAGAATGGAAAAAAGGATAACTAGTTGGAGGAATAAGACACTGTCTTTTGCTGGTCGCTTACAGTTAATTAAGTCAGTTCTTTCTTCCTTACATAACTACTGGGCATCTGTTTTTATATTACCTGCTCGTGTTATAGCTGAATTAGAACAGAAAATGCGGGGCTTCCTATGGTGTCAAGGGGATATGGTTAAAGGTAAAGCGAAAGTGGCTTGGAAATCTATATGTGTACCGAAATATGAAGGAGGTTTGGGCATCAGACGAATCACAGATGTCAATAAAGCCCTTATGACGTCGCATGTTTGGAGGCTGATTAATGATAAGAATTCGTTATGGGTCAGGTGGATTCATTCGTATAAGCTGAAAGGGCGAAATTTCTGGGATATTCCACAACGAGCTGGTATGTCTTGGGGCTGGCGTAAAATTTTACAGCTTAAGAGTGTCATTCGCCCTTTTGTATGGTCGTTCATTGGCGATGGCAGGTCGACTTCAGCCTGGTTTGCTAAATGGGATATGGTGAGTCCACTTAGCGAATTCATTACGCCAAGAGCTATAAAAAGTGATGGTTTCTCTATGGAGTCCACTCTTGCAGACATTATCCAGGATGGAGTTTGGAAATGGCCTAGCGCTTGGTATGATCTTTTCCCAGTTCTCATAAATTGTATGGCTCCTACTCTTGTTCCTGGTAAGCAAGACAAATTGGTTTGGCGTACTGAGACTGGTAAAGAAGTTGAGTTTCTGGCTAGCCAAGTTTGGGAGGCGCTTCGTCATAGGGGGGCTGAAATTGAGTGGGTAAATCTGGTTTGGTTTTCATCTTGTATCCCGCGGCACTCTTTCCTTCTATGGCTTGTTCTAAAGCGGAAACTGAAAACGCAAGATCGGTTGAAACCATGGGATGTGGGGGGGCCAACTAACCTTAATCTTCTTTGTTGTTCTTTGTGTAAATCAGGTCCGGATTCTCACACCCACCTTTTCTTTGAATGTAATTTCTCTTCTCAAGTCTGGTTCCTACTCAAAAATATGGCGGATTTGGGTCATATTTCTTCTGATTGGGACGACATTGTGGACTGCCTTATTCAACGTCTAGAGGCAAATCGGTGGTAGGGGTTATTGGAAGGTTAGTTTTAGCCGCAGCAGTGTACTTTATTTGGCAAGAGAGGAACAATCGTCTGTTTACCACTCATACTCGATCTCCTGCTACTCTTAAAGACCTTATTGTGAAGACAGTTAGATTACGTATGGCAACAATTAAGTTTAAAGGTGGTGCACAAGTGCAGAAGCTGCTTGATATGTGGAAGCTTAGTCAAGCGTGACTATTTGATTTGATCTGCCTAATTCTACTTGTTTAAGTTGTATTAGGATTGTTTAATTTCGTTGTATTGCTCTTTTGCGTGATATAACTTGCATCGCATATCATGCAAGTAATTAGTATGGTACTCAGCCATACTACTTATACTGTACTGTTTTCTGTGTTGTTGATATATAAGTTTAAACGGGGTATCCCTTTACCCAGTATATGTATAGATTAAAATGTTTATGGAATGAATGTGGCATAGGTATAAAGAAGAAGATGATGATGATAGATAAATACATGTACATGTATTAACATATATCTTTAGCTGAGGACATGTTATAAGATTTTATAGAATATTTATGTTTTGTTTGTATATGAAATAAGGATATATAAGAATGTTTGTATGGGTGGAAGTAAAATTAAAAGATTTTAAGGATTTGTACAGGTTTTAAGGATTCATAAGGATATAATGTGTATCTAAGGATATTCTTAGCATCGGAGATAGCTTTATATTATATTATTAAGTGAAACCCGTGTGTTGCCTAATATTATGTAAACTTCTGGTAAAAGGGTAGTTTTACCCTGATAAGCTTGTATTGATCAATCAAAATCAACTAGGTAGTGTAGATGAGTTCTACACTAACTTACACAGAAGGTTAAAGCATTTGTGTTACATGCCAAATAAACATGAAGGTGACAGGCCACCTTTGCAACACTATATCTAAAAACTTACAAGAAGCATCCAAGCTTTCGTGACACTCCTGATTCGGGACTCAGGTATCTTCCAAATTGCCAATAGTTGTTCTACAGCATTATGTAAACTTGCTGTTGACGAGGATGTAAAAGTATGAAATGATGCAATTTGTAAAATACGGTGGCCAGCGTCTTTTACGGTTGCATGATGGTATGTGGAAGGTCTGAGTTGTAATTGTCTAGAGTGGTTAGAGGGTGGTAGGTAAATTGGTACCGCTTAATGGGCGTTGGTTGGGTAGAGGGGAAGCCGTTGGTATCACTTGTATACATACCCAGCCAATACCCAAAGAGCATATCAGATTCGAATTTCGACATGCAACCGATATACTAGAGGTGTGGAAGGAAAGCCGCTGGTGGTGTATACAAACACCACTAGTATGTTGGATGTAGGAGTTAGATTTGGACCACACTATAGCCACAAAGGTTTAGGTTTTATTATGATATGATGTGAACTTGAACATGAATGAAATGTTGTTAAACTTGGTTGAATTCATGATATAATATTGTAACACCCGCCGTTTGGGTCGGTCAACGTTACGACACTAGTAAATTTGAAACGAATCAAACTTTGATAAAGTAACTTTTGTGAAGAAAAGGTAGGCGTGTGAATAGTCGTTAGAAAGGTAGTTCAAAAATAGTTAATATTGTGTCAACGAAATATTTGAATGAGTATCGAGTTATACGTTTTGACTAAACGAATAATTTCATGAGGGAAGCCGAAAGTGGACGCGAGAGTGGTAGTAGGGGACAAAACCCCTCCCATCTTTCTTTCCTCCCCTCTTTCTTACAACTCACTTTCTCTCTCACTCTCTTTTTGCTTTTCCTCCTCTCAACTCTTTGCAAGAACATCACCCATTCTTCTTCTTCTTCTTCTTCTTCTTCTTCTTCTTCTTCTTCTTCTTCTTCTTCTTCTTCTTCTTCTTCTCTAAACTTCGAGAATCATCATCTTTATATAAGGGAAATCAACTAGTAAATGGTGTAATAATAATAATAATCTTCAAGGATTCCAAGAGTTCAAGTATTCATCCTCTCTCTTTGTCTCAAATTCGGATTTTTGACATCAAGGTAACTTTTGGTATGAAATCTTAGTCCTTAAATACTTAAATCATGTTTTTGTATGTCTTGAGTAACTAGATTTCCTTTCCACTTTGTCGGATCTTGAGTTTTTGTTTAGAACTAGTAACTTGGTGTCAAGGTGTTTTTAAACGTGGAAAGGCAAAGGTTGTCTGGGAATCTGTTTGTGTTCCTAAGGAGGAAGGAGGCTGGGCATTAGAAGAATTGAACCGTTTAATGTTGCCCTTATCTCGTCCTTTGTCCTTAATATCCTTACTCTCAAAGAAACTCTGTAGGTTTAATGGATTCATTCGTATAAGTTGAGAGGTCACAATTTCTGGGATGTACCGTTAAAGGGAAATATGGCTTGGAGCTGGCGTAAATTCTTCAGATTAGACCTATCATTCAGCAGTTTCTATGGTTTAAGATAGGGAATGGAAGACTTGCTTCAGCATGGTTTGATTATTGGAACCACCAGTCTGCTTTAATTAATCATCTTTCAGTACGACATATTACGAATGCTGGTTTTTCATTATCGTCTACGGTGGCTGATATTATTGAGAATGGTAATTGAAAATGGCCTTCTAGCTGGTCTAATATCTTAACGGAGGCTGATGTTCCTGTTCTTAATAATCAGGTGGATTTGTGTATGTGGAGAGATCGAAATGGCCAATTTCATGACTTCTCGATTAGCTTAGCATGGGAAGATTTACGACCAAGAGCTAATACAGTTTTTTGGTTTAATATCGTGTGGTTTACAGGTATGATTCCTAAACATGCTTTTATCCTTTGGCTCGTTTTTCTTAAGAAGTTGAAGACCCAAGATTGTTTGCAATTTTGGGATGTTCAAGGAAGTGATCTGAATGCGTTAAGCTGTCCACTTTGTAACTCTCAACCGGACTCGCATGAGCACATTTTCTTTGACTGTCAATATTCTTCTCAAGTTTGGTCTAATGTAAAGTTGAAAGCGGGGCTTGGGAATGTGGGTTCGGGATGGGATTCGATCATTCACGAAATTAAGTCTTTCACCCATAAAAAGACATTTTGTAGTGTGGTTGCAAGACTGGTTTTTGCAGTATCTGTTTACTTCGTTTGGAAGGAGAGGAATTCAAGGTTATTCAAGGATAAGAAGCTGTTGGCTAACTAATTGAGTGAAGCCATTCTCGCTACTGTTAGATTGAAGCTTCTATCCTTTCGGTTCAGAAGAAAACAAGGTGTTGATCACTGGCTCCAAGATTGGAACCTCCCAGTCTCCTTATTTATTTCTAGTTAAATTTGTTCACTAGTCGTTAGTTTTTGTTATTCTAGCGATAGTTGGTTTATTTGTAAGCACTGTGATGCGTGTGACATTGTAAACAAAGTCGATTTGGCA
Source organism: Erigeron breviscapus (assembly GCA_034093135.1). Taxonomy (NCBI): domain Eukaryota; kingdom Viridiplantae; phylum Streptophyta; class Magnoliopsida; order Asterales; family Asteraceae; genus Erigeron; species Erigeron breviscapus. Next base: position 161,417,168 of record CM067169.1, on the reverse strand, counting down.
TTTAGCCATGTCGCCTGTTCTTATTTATGAAATATAACCGGGGTAATCCTTTTACCTTACACTTATTTATACTTGTAGTGAGTCGTGGTAAAGCTTGAATCTTCGATTTATTCGTTTTGGTTGGTCGATTTTATACAAAATGGAGTTTTAGTGAATGTTGGAAGCGGTGTATGATGATGCCACCGGCGGATGATGTGGGCAGATGATGTGACACACATAATCCGCCAAAATCTGTCTTTTACGTGCGCTTTTTGCTCGGTCATCGGTCGACTTTTTCATGGTCCGATACTTATATACTAGCCTTATATCTTTTTTTGGGTAATGAGTACCCCGATGATTTTATATAACAACATCAAACGTTGGTACAAGTAATGTGACTGAGTATCACATTAGTTCAAACATACGACATGCCGTATGTAAGTAAACACGCAAAGCTAATCAAAGAAAAACAACATTACATAAAAAAACACCTATGCAATGTAAATAAAATCCAGAACTTTTACTCCGCAATGAATGGCAGATCTCACGTCCTTTCAATCTCTGAGGTCATCTTCATTGGTACCTTCCAGGATCGAAGACAGTGAGCCACACGGGTATTATGCCTAAAGTTTAGCGTAGCTAACCTGTAGTGAACAGAAGTAATAATAGTATCTTTTAGTTGAGCAAGTGATCTAGTATTGTTTGTAAACATTCTATTATTCCGCTCTTGCCACATAAATTTTGCAGCAGTCGCAACACAAAGCTTCCCAATTACACTATCAATCTTTTTCGACTTCGAAACAGGGATGAGCCAATTGGTGATATCACTCCACTTCGAATTAAGATGTTGTAATCGAGCAAGGTCATGAATAAGCAGCCAAACTTCTGAAAAATATGGGCATTCAAAGAATAAGTGTGCATGAGAGCCCGGACCTGTTTTGCAAAGAGAACAACAAAGTAAGTTTAGATTAGTAGCACTTCCCACATCCCAACTTTTTAGCTTATCGCGGGTCTTCAATTTCTCCCTTTGGATCAGCCATACATGGAATTCGTGTATGGGTATGCATCGAGGAAACCAAACCATATGGACCCAATCAACCTCTTCGACCTTAGTTTCTATTGTTTCCCAAACAGCAGAAGATGAGAAGCCTAGTGACTTATTACCATCCATCCAAGCAGTAATATCCCCTCTATTATGATGAAGATTAGGCGAGTATATGTTGATGAGTACAGGGAATAAATCAAACCAAGCGGTAGGCCATTTCCAAGCGCCATTAGAGACAATATCGGCAACTTTGCTAGTAATGGAGAAGGAAGCCTGACTAATGGTTCTAGGAGATATATACCTGGATAAAGGACCATGTGCATCCCAAGTGTCAAGCCAAGCAAAATTACTGCAACCATCACTAATATGCGACAATACATGGGGGCGAATCAGGTCCTTAGTTGAAGTAACTTCCTCCACCCCCAACTTATGTTAGCTCCCATCGGGACTTCCTAGAAGCAACGACCTTTTAGCCTATATTTATATATCCAATCGACCCAAATCGAATTCCTTTTTGTAAGAATACTCCAGATATTAGACGACATCAGCCTTTTGATCACTTCACCAATCCTACATATACCAAGACCCCCTTCATACTTGGGGACACAAATATACTTCCACGAGACTTTAGCCTTTCCCTTCTTCATTTGACCTTGGCACCATAAGAAACCTCTCATTGTTTTCTCTAAATCCTTTACAATTCTGCTAGGTAAAATAAATACTAAAGCCCAATACACATGTAGTGAAGCCAAAATAGATTTAACGAGTTGAAGTCTACCTGCAAAAGAGAGAGATTTGTTCCTCCAATCTGTTATTCTGTTTTACATCCTCTTAACCAGAATTTTACAGTCTTTTTAAAGTAATTTTGTCGAGATTAATGGAACTCCAAGATAGCGCACAGGTAAGGTTCCTTTCTCGAATGGCATGATATTCAATATAGCTTTAATCTGATCATTAACATGGCAAAAGAAAACCGACTCTTGGCTAAACTTGGAGTCAGACCTGACGCTTCCTTAAAAGTTTTTAAAGCATCCATAATCACCTTTACGGAGAAAATATCACCGCGTGAAAAAAGAAAAAGATCGTCCGCAAAGCACAAAACTTGAGGACGAGATTTTTTGAAGAGGGGGAGAATGATGCAATGGGAAGTCAACGGACATCCATTTGGCCCATGAATAAGTCCAGTTCATGGAGACAAACTATGGGACGTGTTTTCTTGGTGTGAAAGACAGGAACAATTATCTACTTTGAAAGTTTATTTTATACTATATGTTTTTTGGGAAAGGAGGGATATACCCCCGGTGATTAATATTACCCCCAAAAAACAATTATAGAACAAGTAGTGTGACTGAGTATCACACTAGTCATATATGAGACATGCCCCATATATGTAAGCAAATAACCATAAGGAATATCCAAACAGAACTAGCTTATCTATAAACAAAACAAGATAGACAAAATCAAAAAATTAGACGAGCTAATCAGTCATCTCTTTGATCAACGAACTGATGCCTCTTCATGTATCTCAATGTGCTCATCGACATCATCATCAAAATCGTCTATACCATCACCCGATTGATGCATTTTGGAAATTCCAGAGTACCCAGTTTTCTTCAAATCTTCATTTCCTTCAACCTCCACATATACTGGATCAATGACTGAAGTACCATAATCAGATAAAAGCTCGTATGAATTCCTCAAAAATATAGATGCTTTAAATGTACTTGGTCCTGTAGCATTTGTGGTTGGTTTAACAATAGGACGATAAACCATCTTGGGTTTCTGAATATTAGGATGTAATCCATTTTGTTGCTGGTTCACCTTTCTCTTCTTTTTAACCTCCTGAAAGCCATCTGCATCCGCAGTTTGTTTTTGGATCGGTTTTGCCATTTCAACTAGTTTAGGGCATTGCCCACCATCATGGCCAAAGACTTTACATTTTTCACACCTAGGTGGTTTCCATTCATATTCAACTTTCATTGTTTCTTTTACATAACCATCATCATCTAGATTTGGAATTTCCATCCTAATCTCATCTTTAAAGTCTCTTTCCACAGAGATCTCAACCAGTGCTCTCGCATAGCTGCTCCTTCCCCAAGACTCCATACACATGGCTGTTGTATATGTATCAAGCACTTTAGGAGTACCTAGTTTAGTTGCAAGCATGCTAAGTCCATCTTCCGTGTAGGCATCCTGGGAACATTGTAGACTTTAATCCAAACAACAACTGATTTAATGTCTTCTTTTCTCAACAAAGTCGTAGGGGACCATATGTTAAGGAAAATAGGAACATTGCGAATTAACCACAGACCATTCTCTAACACACTCTGCATACCCTGTTTAGAAGCAAACTTAAAGTAGAAGAAACCAGTAGAGTTCATCATAACACGTTCTAACCCATACTTTGCCCAAGCATTCTTAACAAAATGTTCAACAACAGGATATGCCTGCCTTTTTCCTAGGAAGTATCCAAATAAGGTATTAGCAAATCGATTTTGCACAAACCTTACCGATTCCTTCGGAAGGACGACATCCACATCATCCATCGTCTCAGTTGATTCAAGTTTACGAAAATTTACCTGACTTTTCTTTCCTCCTTGCAACTTAGAAGCATAAGACCCCAATTGTGCAACCTTATTTTCAGTTTGGACATCCTTTGCAGTAGTGGTTATGCCTTTGTCAACATGGCCATGTAGTTGAGCAGGAGTAGGCGATTTAAGTTCTTCATTAACAGGAGTAGCCACCACCTCACCTGGGATCGAAAACCTAACCTTGGTTGGGCTTCGTTCCTGTTTTCCATTACCATTTTCTTCTAGCAAGTTAAATCCTTCAGAAGGTTCATCAATCTTACTCGTTTCAAAGTTATACCCACTGTTAGTCGATCCCTTACTCAGACTCGGCCAGTATTTGCCATCAATATGTGTCACTTTGCTAGCAATACCAAAATGGATCGCTAAATCATCTTCATCCTCACATGCTGCGTTTAAGTCTTCATTACCAGAATTAGGGTTTACCCCTCCATCCATGCAAGTCGAATCCGCAACATCAGGAGTATCCAAGGTAGTATGAGCATCACCACCTGATTGAAAATCACCAGTAGCATGTTTTGTATCGACATGATTCAAACCAGGTTTCTTTGAATCCGAATTTGGGCTTCCACCCTTCTTAGGGTTTTGCACCTTTTTTCTTTTTTCCGGACATATCACCTTCTCTCAAACGATTAATCTTTCTTCTACTTTTTGCAGATTGAAAGGACTATCTGTCTTCATAAACTCATATGAATAAGCAGCAATATGGAGAAAGATGATCACGCTATATCTAAAAATACCCAAAAAAACTAAATTAATTTGTCCACAATTACGAATAAAGGAAAACCCACAATGATCCTTCGTAATTAAGTAAGCAGCTCAAGCGAATAGATGTTGGAATTAATTTTGCAGCCGTAATGAATATTTGAAAGATACACATAAACTAACTAATTAAAGCAATGAATGCCACCACCGACCCACTAAAAACCTAGATCAAATAAATAGAATAAACTAGTGATTGTGAATTGATTATTATCAGATCCACAATCAAAAAGTGGCGTGAGGAGTTGTGTTGATCAAAGGAATTTAGAAAGGAATTTAGTAAGGTATATAGAATCGCCAAATCGCCTAATCGCCTACATATCTATGTCCCTATTTTATATTATATAGTCTTCAGCCCCGTCCGATGGACGGATAGTCTCAATGTATATATCAAAAAGAATCAAAATGATAGCATGTATTAGATGATGATCGGTTCAAATATTCAACATGAACCAACGTTGTCTTCTTTTCTTGAAACAAAAAATAACAAAATATATGTCATATTCTAAATTTAAAAAAGAAAGATGTAAATAGCGAGCAAAATAAATTAATGAGTAAAATAAATTTAAAAGAATAAAACCTTTTGTAGAAGAAGAAGTCATGATCAACCTACAATTAACAACAAAATAAATTAAAAGAGTTGAAAAATAACAATAACATAACAATTCAATATCAAATAATGAACAAACATGAACAAATTACTAAAAATTAAATTAAAGTGATATAAAAAAAACCTATGCTTATTTTGTTGAGAAGTTATATGACCATGATTTTTTTTTAAAGATAGAAAAGAGAGAAATGATGGAAAATGATTAATAAAAATTTATTTAGGTTGTATATATAATAACTTCTTGTGAAAGTTTAGGATAATATATATCTTTAAAATTTAAAAAGATTTGCTTTGATAGAAAAAAGATTTATGATAAACTTTAAATATAATTATCTATTTAGTAAACAAAAGAGAAAAAATATCTAAAAAAAAAGAGAGAGCTAGATTAATTAAAAGGGAGAATTAGGCATAAGAAGGGGTATTAGGGGTGTCAAGTGTACCCCAACATTCTCTTTTAGTTATATTAATGAAAAAACATGAACAAAATATCAAAATTTAAATTAAAGTGATATAAAAAAAACGTATGTTTCTTTTGTTGAGAAGTTATATGACCATGATTATTTTTTTTAAAGATAAAAAAGAGATGAATGCTGGAAAATGATTAATAAAAAATTATTTAGGTTGTATATATAATAACTTTGATGCGTAAATCTCACGCGAATCTAAGCACAGCGGAATGTAACAACTTAAACAAAGAACTAGCACAGCGAAATGACTATTTTTGTAAGGATTTTCTGATTTATATGAAACAAACAACAAAACAAGACAATAAAATAAAATGATAGATAAAGAATCCACCACCAAGATTCGTAAAGGACGAGCCACCGGAATCTAGGATAAAGGAAACACTCCAACCCACCACTATGTTTGATAAAGGTCTAGCCACCACAAACACAGATAAAGGAATCGAAGATTTAAGATCTCACCACTATATTTGATAAAGGACGAACCACCACAAATATAGATAAAGGGATCACTTCAAACCACTAAGATCAAAGATCCATAAAGGTAAATGAAAATTTTTGGATAAGAAATAGAGGCTGCTCTATTAATTTCATTCAATCAATCAAGTCTACTTTACAAGGAGAATGAGCCCCTATTTATAGCCACATGCTATTTTCTAGAAAAGAAAATACAAATATTAAATAAATAAAAGGCTGTCATGTGCTAAGGACAACCACTAATTTATCCACCAATAGGAAATGGACAGACAAAGCTTCTAGAAAGATTCCTTCTGCACAAGGGCCGACAAACCGTTAGGATTAACGTTGTCACACGCCCCTCCCATATCGTCTTTGACAGCTGTCATTCCTCCTTTATTGGGTCCACAAACATGTGACTGAAACAAACTTTATTAATGAAAACTGGAACGTAAATCTGGAACTTCCACTGGAGACTTAAATCTGGAGCATCCATCTGGAGACTAGACTGGAGCTGGTCACTGGAGTGCTTCAGTGGTAAACTTCACTGGAGGATCACTACGGGCCCTAACTGGAGAAACTTGCCACTGGAGAAGTGTTACTACTGGCGACTGGACTGATTCAGTAAATACTTACCTGAAATGGGCCACTACTGGCAGAATCAACATGGCTTGTTCAGATGGCATTATCGGGTCGGTTAGTTTCTTCAGTTCATCTGGTTTCTCCAGTTCACTGGTGTCAGTCAGTTCAGTGAATCTGGAAATTTCTGCATCATTCTCCTCCTCTAAAGAAGGACTTGTCCTCAAGTCCTCCAGGTACTCATCCTCCAGATAAGGCATCAGATCCCCAATATTAAAAGTACTTGAAACTGACATATCTCCAGGTAACTCAACCTTGTATGCATTATCACCATATCTCTCCAGAATCTTGAATGGTCCTTCAGCTCTTGGCAACAACTTGTTTTTCCTTCTTGCTGGAAATTTCTCTTTTCTAAGGTACACCCAAACTAGATCACCTGGAGCAAAACTGGACTGCTTTCTTTGCTTGTTTGCTCTTGCCTTGTAATCTGCATTAGTCTTCTCAATTCTGCCTTCACTTGCTGGTGAATTTTCTTGATTTCTTTTGCTCTGGCCTCAGCCTCAATACTTGACCTTGGCTCAATCGAAAATGGAATCAAGTCAATCGGAGTCAAAGGATTGACACCATAGCAGATTTCAAATGGTGATTTACTGGTGGAATAGTTAGGAGCTCTGTTGAAGGCAAATTCAGCATGAGCAAGCTTCAGATCCCAATCCTTCAGTGTCTTCTTCACCAGTGTTCTTAAAAGCATCCCAATTGTACGATTGGTGACTTCAGTTTGTCCATCAGTTTGAGGATGATGAGACGTACTGAACATTATTCTGGTGCCCATCAGTCTCCATAAGGTCTTCCAGAAATAACTCAAAAACTTGACATCCCTATCTGAAACAATTGTCTTTGGAATCCCATGCAAACGAACAATCTCTTTGAAAAATAAATTTGCCACTGCTGAAGCATCATTTGTGGTGTTGCAAGGAACAAAATGTGCCATTTTTGAAAAACGATCAACAACCACCATTATTGAATCTTTTCCCCTCTGAGTTCTGGGCAGTGCAACAATGAAATCCATACTGAGATCTTCCCATGGCTGACTTGGAACTGGAAGAGGAGTATACAGTCCTTTATGAAAAGTTGCCTTTGCCTGGTGACAAGTTGGACAACGACTGATAATATTCTGGACATCTTTCAGTAAACTTGGCCAGTAGAAGTGTTCAGTGAGGATCTCTCCAGTTTTGTTAATACCAAAATGGCCAGCCAGACCTCCTCCATGTGCTTCCCTTATCAGTAAATCTCTAATAGAACCCTTTGGAATACACAACTTTCCATTCTTGAATAAGAAACCATCTTGAACAACAAATGGTCCTTTCTGATTAGCTTCAGTGAGGCGATCAGCGAAGTCTGGATCAGCAGCATACAACTCTTTAATGAAAGAAAATCCAAGAACTCTTGCTTCCAGAATTGATAATAACGAATATCGTCTGGAAAGTGCATCAGCAACAACATTAGCCACTCCAGCTTTGTGCTTGGAAACAAAAGAATATGACTGCAAAAATTCCACCCATTTTGCATGTCTGGTATTAAGCTTATGTTGACCATTAATAAACTTTAGTGCTTCATGATCAGAAAATAAGACAAACTGTTTTGGCTTCAGATAATGTGACCAGTGAGTGATAGCACGAATGATTGCATAAAACTCTGTCATAAGTACTATACTTGAGTTTGGAACCATTGAGTTTTTCACTGAAATATGCTACTGGACGTCCTGCTTGTACAAAACTGCACCAATACCTACTCCACTGGCGTCACATTCTAACTCAAACAACATATCAAAATCTGGCAAAGATAGTACTGGAGCTGAACTGAGCCTTTCCTTTAGTGTTTCAAATGCCAGTTGTGCTGAACTTGGCCAGTTGAACACACCCTTCTTCAGACAATCAGTGATTGGAGCCACAACAGTAGAGAAATTCTTGATAAATCTTCTATAGAATGATGCCAGTCCATGAAAACTTCTTACTTCAGTGATGGTTGTAGGAACTGGCCATGATCTGATGGCTTCTACCTTTGAGGGATCCATAGAAATACCTTCTTTTGATACCATATACCCAAGAAATATCACACTCTCCACCATAAAATCACATTTTTCTAGTTTTCCATACAACTGGTGTCTTCTCAGTAATTCAAACACATTTCTTAAATGGTTAACATGTTCAGCTTCAGTTTTCGAATATACAAGAATATCATCAAAATAAACAACAAACTGACCAATAAGTGGCCTGAGGACTTCATTCATCAGTCTCATGAAAGTACTAGGAGCATTAGATAAACCAAAAGGCATTACTAACCATTCATAAAGGCCTCCTTTAATTTTGAATGCAGTCTTCCACTCATTTCCATCCTTCATTCTAATCTGGTGATAGCCACTTCTGAGATCAATTTTTGAAAACACACATTCTCATAGAACCATCTTTCTTTGGAACCAGGAGAGCTGGGACTGAACAAGGACTCATACTTGCTCTTACATAACCTTTGGCAACCAACTCATCTACTTGCCTTTGCAACTCCTTTGCTTCAGTAGGTGAACACCTATAAGCAGCTTTGTTTGGAAGAACTGAACCTGGAACCAGGTCAATCTGGTGTTCAATTCCTCTTACTGGTGGCAAACCTTCAGGTAGGTCTTCAGAGAAAACATCAATAAATTCTTTCAGTAGAGACTTCAGGAGACTGGGGACTCCAGTGAACTCCTTGTCTTCAGTACGCTCAAGCACCAATAACATCATAACTGGAGAGCCTCCAGTTAACTCTTCTTCAACTTCAGTCTGAGACATGAACAAAGACTTGCTGGGCTGGTCTTTCTTATTAACTTTCAGCAACTCATTGGGTTTCAGAGAAGTCAAAGTGACCTTCTTCCACTTACAAATAACGAATAAGAATTCATACGACCATTATGAAAGACATAATTATCAAATAACCATGGTCTACCCAGTAATATATGACAAGCATCCATAGGAACGACATCACAAACAATTTTATCTTGATAAACTGATCCAATGGAAAAAGGAATAGTAACTTGTCGATTAGCCTTTACCTCATATCCTTCATTGAGCCATTGTAGCTTGTAGGGACGAGGGTGCTTTACTGTAGGTAGTTCCAGTTTCTCTACCATGTAAGTTGAAGCAGCATTAGCACAACTTCCACCATCAATGATCAGATTGCACACCTTGCCTTTAACAGTACATCTGAAACGAAAAATGTTCTCTCGCTGGGCAGTATCAGTTACAACTTCATCAGTATGCATCACTCTTCTTACTCAGTCATAGGAAGGCATATAATATCCCAAGCAACCTTGGCCTTTCCTTTTTGTAATGTTCCTTGCGACCAAAGAAACCCTCACAGAATCTGTTCTATTTCGTGAGTCACTCTAGCACGCAAGATAAAAACCGTAGCCCAGTAAACCTGCATAGATGATAAAACCGATTGAATTAATTGTAAGCGCCCCGCAAAAGAAAGAAACTTGTTCTTCCAATCTGCCACTCTATTGCGAACTCGTTCAATCAGCTCTTGGCAATCACGATATATAAGCCTTGTGGAAACCAGTGGAACTCCTAGATACTTCACAGGAAGAGAACCTTCCTCAAATGGAAGAACACCCAAAATGGACAACTTCACATGATTCAAAACATTGCAAAAATAAGTCGTACTCTTTGGAAGACTTGGAGCAAGACCCGAGACATTTTTAAATTCGTCTAACGCCTCCATAATCAACCTAGCAGAATCAACATCACCATGCAAGAAAATAAGAAGATCATCTGCAAAACAAAGGTTAGTAATTCGATGCTCTACACATTGTGGATGATATCTAAAGCTCCTTGATTGGCTGACTCTCCTTTGAATAATAAGAGATAATATATCCATAACAAGCGTGAAAAGACCACGCTTCCCGAAGAAGAAACCATGAAGTGAGCCATTAATACTCAAGGAGAACGAAGAGGTAGCGACACAAGTGATTATCCAATGAACCATCTTTGAATGAAAACCAAACTCAATCAAAATCCATTTCAAGAAGCCCCAATCCACAGTATCATATGCCTTTTGAATATCAACTTTAAAAGCACACCGAGGAGTACCTCTATCAAGATGATAATTATGCATAAGATTCTGAGTCAACAGGATATTATCAGAAATCAGCCTTCCTGGAATAAAAGCTGATTGGTTGACCCCCACTAATTCTTCCAAAGAACCTTTAATTCTATTTGCAATAATTTTCGTAATGCACTTAAAAATCACGTTACAAAGAGAGATAAGCCTGTAATCGGAAATCCGAGAGGGGGAAGCAACCTTGGGCAGTAAAGAGATGATTGTATGATTCACCTCTTTAAGTAAGCGTCCACTAGAAAAGAAATCACGCACAACTGAAGTAACAATGGAGCCTACTATATCCCAAGAGTTCTTAAAAAAAGCAGCAGAAAAACCATCCGGACCAGGAGCTTTATCATCACCCATATCAAACATAGCTTTCTTTACTTCATCACCCAAAACCTCCTTACCACTAGCATCTCTCCAACATCTGCACCTACATATGCCTCTTCACTTTCATCTTCATCATACACTGGTTCACCTTCTTTAGTATCAACATCTGGTAAGCTTTCAATCTCCTTAGCAGTGAGTGCTCGCTGGTTGGGACACTGCGCCTGGAAGTGACCAAAACCATGACACTTAAAACATTTTCTTCCAACTGGTTCTTTTGATCCTCCAATTTCTTTCTCCTTTCCTCTGAAGGGTTTCTGAACAGTTTCACTGGGTCTGGTAACTGGTTGACTGGAACTGGAAGTAACCTTAGTGAAAGGTTTGTACTGGACCTTCTTCTTCAGTTGCTTTTCAATCTGGAGGGCCAGTTTGCATGCACCTTCATAAGTCCAGATGGGCTGCAATTCTATCTTCTCAGTAATAGTAGCATTCAACCCACCAAGGAATCTGGCGATAGTATGCTCTTCAGTTTCTTTGACATCATTTCTTGTCTTCAGTTGCTCAAACTCCCTAATATACTCCATAACTTCTTTAGCACCTTGCTTCAGATTATTCATCAGTAGATACTGATCTTGCTTGTACGACTGAGGAACAAATCTTTTCTGCATAACTTCCTTCAGTTTCGACCAGGTCTTGATTTTACTCTTACCCTTATACTCCCTTTCAGATTTCATATTATCATACCAAGATGAAGCATACTTTTTAAGCTTAATAATGGCAACCTTAAAACTTTTTTTTATCATCATAACCTTTTATTTCCATAATCCTATCCATAACCTGAACCCATTCAAAATATTCTTCTGGGTTAGAAGACCCATTGAAATCTGGTGGATCTATCTTAATGTCTCTAGTATCATCACCCTTATGTCTCCTTCGTCTTTCTCTAGGATGTGGGTCATCAGAATCACTAGACTTGTTGGGTGTACTATCAGATCTTTCACTAGGACCTTGAGATTCAGAATCTCTTTCACTAGCAACAACATGGTCTCTATTAAACCTTAAACCCCATCTTCTAACATATGAACAACTCTACCAAGTGCTTCTTGTAGATCTTCTATCTGTCTATCCCTCCTAGCATTATGAGCTTCTTCTAATGTCATATTTCTTCTAAAAGCCATTTATATTCAACCAACTTAATAGATCTAGAAAACCAAACTCAGATCTGACTAAATCGAAATGAGATCTAAACAGATCTAGAACGGAGACAAACAATACCCCAACGGACAAAAAAAGATTAAGAAACCTTTTTCAAACCTGTCTCTGATACCAAATTTGATGCATAAATCACGCGACAAACGACAGCGGAAGACTATTTTTGGTATTTTCTGGATTTTATGAAATAAAATAAACAAACACGAGACAACAAAGTAAAAAGATAGATAAAAGAATCCACCACCAAGATTCGTAAAGGCTAAGCCACCGGAATCAAGGATAAAGGAAACACTATAATCGATAAAGGTCTAGCCACCACGATTACAGATAAAGGAAACCGAAGATTTAGACCTCACCACAATATTTGATAAAGGACGAACCACCACAAATATCGATAAAGGGGTCACTCCTAACCACCAAGATCAAAGATCTCTAAAGGTAAAAGAAGATTTTTGTAAGAAATAGAGGCTGCTCTATTAATTTCATTCAACATCCAAAACTAACTTACAATGAGAAATAAAGCCTCTATTTATAGCCACATGCTATTTTCTAGGAAAAGAAAATACAATAATAAAATAAATAAAAATCTGTCATGTGCTAAGCCACTAATTGTTTTTTGACCAATAGGAAATGGACAGAGTAGGTTTCTAGAAACATTCCCCTACAAGTGGTCCCACAATACCGTTAGAAATATCGTTGTCACACGTGCCTTCCTTATCCCTGTCAACAACTGTCATTCTTCTTTATTGGGTCCACAAACATGGGACTTAAGTGGGGAGTTTATTGATTGGAAACTGGAAACAAAAATCTGGACTTCCACTGGAGACAAAATCTGGAGCATTCATTTGGAGACTAGACTGGAGCTGGTCACTGGAGTGCTTCAGTGGATATCTTCACTGGTGGATTACCACTGTTGGTCACTGGAGAGTCTTGCCACTGGAGAAGTGTTACTACTGGTGACTGGACTGGTTCAGTAAAGACTTGTCTGAAATGGGCCACTACTGGCAGAATCAACATGGCTTGTTCAGATGGCATTATCAGTTCAGTTTCCTTCAGTTCAGTTAGCTTCTTCAGTTCGCTGGGTTTCTCCAGTTCAGTGAACCTGGACATTTCTGCATCAAGTTTAGATATCCTCCCAAATGTGATCAATTGGGCATTATTAATCTTTGTTTTGCAGACGATTTGATTATTTTTCTTCATGGTGATGTAAACTCTGCAAAGGTTGTAATGGATGCCCTGGAGGAGTTTAAACACGCATTAGGTTTGTCTCCTAGTATACCAAAGAGCACTGCTTACTTCTGTAATGTTCTTAATCATGTGAAACTTGCTATTTTAAATGTGCTGCCATTTAAAGAGGGGAATTTGCCTGTTAAATATCTTGGTGTTCCTTTAGTATCTACGAGGTTGGTTTATAGGGATTGCAAGGAGTTGGTTGAAAGAGTGAAGAATAGGGTTTCGAATTGGAAGAATAAGTTCCTGTCTTTTGCAGGTCGTTTGCAATTAATCCAATTTGTTCTCTCAAGTATGCATGTTTATTGGTCCGCAATGTTTATGTTACCATCGAATGTAATAGCTGAAATTGAGCAGATTTTGATAGGTTTCTTGTGGTCTTAGGGTAGTTTACAAAAAGGAAAATCTAAAGTGGCTTGGGAAGTCTTTGTCTACCTAAGAATGAAGGGGGACTTGGTATTAAACGAATTCAAATGTTCAATATAGCACTTATGTCGGTTCATATATGGAATTTGCTTATTAGAAAAGAATCATTATGGGTGCAATGGATCCATGTGTACAGGATAAAAGGAAAAAGCTTTTGGGAGATTCCATATAGAGGGAATATGCCATGGAGTTGGAGGAAAATTCTCCAAATACGACCGGTTATTAGGCAGTTTTTTTGGTTTAATATTGGTAACGGCACGAATATCTCTGCGTGGTTTGATAACTGGTGTGATGTTAGTCCGATTTGTAACAGAATTTCAGCAAGGTCTATTGCAAATGCGGGCTTTCAGCTTTCTTCTACTCTTGATCAGCTCATTCATGATGGTTCTTGGGTATGGCCAGCAGAATGGAATGCTAGATTGGATATGATAGTTACACCGGTATTGCTTGAGGACCAACCTCATCGGCTTATATGGAAGGATGGTGATGGTGTTACTCGTGATTTTTCTGTGGCTACGGTGTGGGAGACTATTAGGCCAAGAGAATCTGAGGTTGCGTGTTCTCCATTAGTGTGGTTTGCTTCTTGTATTCCTAAACATGCTTTCTACCTTTGGCTAGTCATGAAAAGAAGATTAAAAACCCAGGACATGCTTCGACCTTGGGATATGCATTCTGCTTTGAATGCTCAGCTCGTTTGTCCACTTTGTGTTTCGCAAATGGACTCTCATGAGCATTTGTTCTTTGATTGTGTTTACTCTTCGCAGGTTTGGCAAGAGATTTGTCATAAAGCAGGTATTCATCTTCCTTCAGCAAATTGGGATGCAATTTTTTCAGCTTTAATTCCTGTCTCGAAGAGAAAGACGATCGATATTATTGCTATTAACCAATCTTGTGACAAAAACATGAAAAGTGTTAAAACCCTTTTCTCTCTCCCCTAGATGGCGATTTTTCTCTCCTCCTTTTATAACCCTTTTCGATCTTACTTGTGAAACTGATCCATGGATTTCGATTGGATCTTTGACCTGATTTGAATTCGTGTGATTTTGTCTTACTTGTAGTTTGTCTAGGGTTTTTTCGTTTCTTGTTTCGCTAATCTCTGGTCTTTGTTTCTGGTTTTACATAATATTTAGCATATTGGGTTCTTTTGGATTGCTTTAGACTAGTAATCTTTGAATTAACCTGGTATTCTACTTGTTTTTGGAAAATCATTCAAAATCAGGGATTTCTAGGGTTAGGGTTTCTCTGGTTTTCAATTCTTTTTCTTGCTATTTGTGGCTTCCTAGGGTTCTGGGTATTTTCGTTTTTGTGTTTTGCATGGTTTAATGAGTTCGACTGAGAGAGGAGGTAACAACAACAGGGATAATCCGCCTGGTCTTGCGGGTAAGATAAAAAATATAGATGGGAAGAAGATGCCTGTTCGTAGTATTCTTAAGAATCCAAAAACTTCTCATGGGAAAGACGGTAAGCTGGACAAAAATGCCATTAAAACTAACGTTGAGGATAAACTAGGTGGGGGCTCTAATGCCACCCCTCAAACTCCTAGTGATGGTCATGGGGCTAGACTGGGATCGAGCAGTCACGTTAGTGTTCAAGAGGAGGAAGTTCAAACTGATCCTGTCCATAATAATACAAACCCTAATATGAAGCATGGGGAGGGAAACGTGGGGGCTGCTGATGGTGTTGAATTTTTTGTATCTCCTAATCAACCTCCTCCAATTGTTGAAGAGATGGTATTTCCTAAGATAAATGAATCTACATCGCAACAACAGAATTTGGGTGAGAGATCGACTAAGAGTTCATTAAATGCTGAACCTGTTCATAAACATGTTGAATTTTCAAGTGACTTGAATGGGGGAAAGGGAATTCCGAATCCTGATCATAAAAACCCACAATCTTATGCTGCTAAACTCAAAGCTGGTACAATTAAAGCTGCTGTCAATTTCAAGAAAATCGAGAACATGGAAACACAGGAAGGTGTTGATGTAGTATTACCTAGAAGTTCTGTTCGAATTATGCAAGATAAATTCGCAAATACTCTATTTGTGTACTTTCTAGGTGATAGACTTGCGTATCCGGTTGTTGAATACGATGTTAAAAGTAACTGGGGGAAATATGGACTTCAAAAAGTGATGATGAATGCTGATGGATACTTTTTCTTTAAATTTGCTGATAAAAAGGGGATGTTAGCTGTTATGGAAGGTGATCCATGGCTAATTCACAACATGCCTTTGTTTATTAATATATGGACACCTACATCAAGACTGAAAAAAGAGGATATTAAACAACTTTCTGTATGGATTAAAATCCATAATGTTCCCATTGCTGCATACAGGGATGATGGGTTGAGTATACTTGCTTCTAAACTTTGTACACCAAAATTGCTTGATTCCTATACTACTTCAATGTGTACCGAATCTTGGGGCAGAAGTAGTTATGCTAGAGCGTTGATTGAAATTTCAGCAGATAATGATTTCAAGGGAGAATTAACAATGGCTATTCCAGAGTTAGATGGTGAGGGTTATGTTAAGGAGACTATGAAGGTCGAATATGAGTGGAAACCGCCTAGGTGCTCTCTATGTTATGTTTTTGGGCATACTGCTGCTCAATGTGCAAAAGCTGTGAAACAACAACCAAAAAAAGGGAAAGAAATATATAGTGATGGGTTTCAACTAGTTGGAAAAAAGAAAGGTTTGAAACAAGGATTCGCTGTGGGTAAACAAAAGCAAAAACCACAATTCGAATATCGACCTGTGGTTAAACCAAAAGTGAATAAGGGGGAAGCAAGTACCTCAAAAACACCGTTGTCCACACGAAACTCTTATGACGTACTAACAGATTATGGGGAACGGTGTAATGAACCTGTTCTTGTTGAAACTAAGAAGAAGAGCGAATTGCATTGGAGAAGCAAAAGGAACTGGAGGACCATTTTGATGTTGATTCGGATGATGAGGAGGATGAGATTATAATTGATGATAACACTACCAATGTCAATCAACAGCAGCAAACCACAGAGGGGGCAAGCACTCCCGGTCTAGTGGGTTCTAATGGGTAGTATCGCATCATGGAACATAAGGGGGTTGAACCGCCCTCTGAAACAAAAGGAGGTTCGACAGGTAGTGCAGGAAAATTATCTTAATGTATGTGCTATTATGGAATCTCATGTCGATGTTAGTAACTTAGCTGATATTTGCAAGAAAGGTTTGTAGGACTTGGGATTGAATGTCAAATGCTAGTTTATGTACTAAGGGTGCTCGTATAATTGTGGGGTGGAATTATGATATGGTGGACTTAATGGTTATTTCACAGACAGATCAGGTTATGCACACCCAAATTATATTTAAGGTTGATCAGAAGGCCTTGTTTTGTTCTTTTATATATGCAGATAACTATTATAAACGAAGGCGTGAGCTATGGAATGACCTGAGGAAACATAAATTGTTTGTCCATGATCGACCATGGGTGATAATGGGTGATTTTAATTCAGCATTAAACTTGGAAGACAACCTGCTGGGCTCCTCACATATTAACAAAGGAATGCGTGATTTTAAGGAATGTGTTGAAGAAATTGAGGTTATTGATATTAACAGCTCGGGTATTCATTTCACTTGGAATCAGAAGCCAAAAACGGGTATTGGGATTTTCAAGAAAATTGATCGTGTAATGGGTAATATGAGCTTTGTTGATGAATTTCCAGCTGCATGCGCAAAGTTTCAGCCATATAGGGTGTCGGATCACTCCCCATGTGTTCTAAAACTTCCATCTGTGGCTAGAACGAGACCTAAACCATTTAAGTTTCCTAACTTTATTGTGCATAAGCAGGGTTTTATTGAAGATGTGCAACGACAATGGGATATGGAGGTGCAGGGACATGCTATGTATCGTGTTGTTATGAAGTTGAAAGCTCTTAAAAAGCCGATGCGACGTCTGTTACAAAAGCAAGGTAATCTACATGTTAAAGTGGTTAATATGCGCAAGGAATTGGATGAAATTCAGCTAGCTCTTGATGCTAATCCTTTGGACGCTGAATTAAAGAAGAAAGAAGCTGAAACGTTGAAAAGATTTAAGGATGCACAACTGGATGAAGAACGTTTCCTCAAACAGAAATCTAAAGTGGAATGGTTGGAGGTTGGTGATTCTAATTCGGGTTTATTCCATAAGTCGCTTAAATGTAAAAATCATAGATCAAGGATCGAGCTGATAAAGGATTTGAATGGTGATGTTCATGATGGTGGTGATGCACCAAATGCTTTTGTTAATCATTTTTCAAATTTTCTTGGTGTGAATGTCAATACAAATAGATACCCGTCCCCTGATCTATTTTCTAAAAGACTTGACACTAATCGAGCTGCCCAAATGATAAGGAAAGTTACAGATGAAGAGATCAAAGAAGCTATGTTTGCAAACAATACCCCAACGGACAAAAAGATTAAGAAACCTTTTTCAAACCTGTCTCTGATACCAAATTTGATGCGTAAATCACGCGACAAACGACAGCGGGAGACTATTTTTGGTATTTTCTGGATTTTATATGAAACAAACAACAAACAAGACATTAAAATCTAATGATAGATAAAAGAATCCACCACCAAGATTCGTAAAGGCTAAGCCACTGGAATCAAGGATAAAGGAAACACTCCGTCCCACCACTATAATCAATAAAGGTCTAGCCACCACGATTACAGATTAAGGAAACCGAAGATTTAGACCTCATCACAATATTTGATAAAGGACGAACCACCACAAATATCGATAAAGGGGTCACTCCTAACCACCAAGATCAAAGATCTCTAAAGGTAAAAGAAGATTTTTGTAAGAAATAGAGGCTGCTCTATTAATTTCATTCAACATCAAAAACTGTCTTACAATGAGAAATAAAGCCTCTATTTATAGCCACATGCTATTTTCTAGGAAAAGAAAATACAATAATAAAATAAATAAAAAGTTGTCATGTGCTAAGCCACTAACTATTTTTGGTCAATAGGAAATGGACAGAGTAGGTTTCTAGAAACATTTCCCTGCAAGTGTTACCACAATACCGTTAGAAATATCATTGTCACACGTGCCTTCCTTATCCCTGTCAACAACTGTCATTCTTCTTTATTGGGTCCACAAACATGGGACTTCTGTGGGGACTTTATTGATTGGAAACTGGAAACAAAAATCTGGACTTCCACTGGAGACAAAATCTGGAACATTCATCTGGAGACTAGACTGGAGCTGGTCACTGGAGTGCTTCAGTGGATATCTTCACTGGTGGATTACCAGTGTTGGTCACTGGAGAATCTTGCCATTGGAGAAGTGTTACTACTGGTGACTGGACCGGTTCATTAAAGATTTGTCTGAAATGGGCCACTACTATCAGAATCAACATGGCTTGTTCAGATGGCATTATCAGTTCAGTTTCCTTCAGTTCAGTTAGCTTCTTTAGTTCGCTGGGTTTCTCCAGTTCAGTGAACCTGGACATTTCTGCATCAGTTTCATTTAGATCATTGTTCCATGTCATGCTGTGCTTTTCTCGACATCTAATGTTTATGTCTTATTGTGGTGTTACAAATATGTCCTTGAATTTATTTGAAATGCGAGTAAAACTCAAACTGGAGAAGGGCTATACTTAACGTGTAAATTGTTTTTGTAATTTCATATCGAATGTCCACCCTTTTATTTTTTGGTAACTATAGTTTATTTCATGCATCTTAACTACAACTCATATGGTTGTATTTGACAAAACTTATACTTTATTCTCTCAAATCCTTTTATCGCCTAATAAGATTTGATATGGGACATAAATTGCGAAATTTGAGTGGATCCATACTTTTGGAATTTAACTTCCCATTCTTCATTTTAATCTATTATTATTGTTTGTTACACAAATTGATTAATTCAGTCTTATCTTCGATGCACATCTATTGGTCATCAGTTTTTGTTTTACCTTCCCGTATTATAAAAGACATTGAACAAAAGATGAGATCATTTATATGTGTCCTAAGTTACAATGTCTCTCTCTCTCTAGTATGGGCGATCTCCTCTCCCCTTGTCTGACCTAATTCGATCGATCTTATATGTTTTTTCTTCATGATTCTGCCATGGATTATGATTGAAGATCTCTGTATAAGGTTGATTATTTAGGTTTTCATTTTTTTTATCGTCCATATTAGATTAGGGTTTCTTGCTTTGATCGTTCCTTTCCTTCCTGAAGACGTGTTTGTTTTCTTCTGGTCTTTTAGGGATATACCTGATCGCGGCTGCATTTGTAGTTTAGCTAGATCGCTGGTGTATCTCTATCGGATTTAGGGTTTTCATTCACTTTTTAGTGTTAGGGTTTTCGTTAATGTTCTTCACGTAGTTGCTTGTTTCGCCGGTCCTTGTTGTTGTTCGTTTACTTTGCTGCTGTTCGCTAGTTGTTTTCTTGTTTTATGATCGATATAGAGAGAGGTGTATGAATAATTCTTCTGAAGTTTCTGATATTCATGATTTTCGTGCTAAGTTGGAAGCTCTGAAAAATTCTTTTGCAAACTCTGGTTATAGTCTTGATATGGGACATAAATTGCGAAATTTGAGTGGATCCATACTTTTGGAATTTAACTTCCCATTCTTCATTTTAATCTATTATTATTGTTTGTTACACAAATTGATTAATTCAGTCTTATCTTCGATGCACATCTATTGGTCATCAGTTTTTGTTTTACCTTCCCGTATTATAAAAGACATTGAACAAAAGATGAGATCATTTATATGTGTCCTAAGTTACAATGTCTCTCTCTCTCTAGTATGGGCGATCTCCTCTCCCCTTGTCTGACCTAATTCGATCGATCTTATATGTTTTTTCTTCATGATTCTGCCATGGATTATGATTGAAGATCTCTGTATAAGGTTGATTATTTAGGTTTTCATTTTTTTTATCGTCCATATTAGATTAGGGTTTCTTGCTTTGATCGTTCCTTTCCTTCCTGAAGACGTGTTTGTTTTCTTCTGGTCTTTTAGGGATATACCTGATCGCGGCTGCATTTGTAGTTTAGCTAGATCGCTGGTGTATCTCTATCGGATTTAGGGTTTTCATTCACTTTTTAGTGTTAGGGTTTTCGTTAATGTTCTTCACGTAGTTGCTTGTTTCGCCGGTCCTTGTTGTTGTTCGTTTACTTTGCTGCTGTTCGCTAGTTGTTTTCTTGTTTTATGATCGATATAGAGAGAGGTGTATGAATAATTCTTCTGAAGTTTCTGATATTCATGATTTTCGTGCTAAGTTGGAAGTTCTGAAAAATTCTTTTGCAAACTCTGGTTATAGTCTTGATATGGGAAAAAATAAAAAGTATAAGAATGGTTCTCCATCGCCAAATAAAACTCCAGCTTCTTCATTCTGGTGGTGATGGGAATCAAAAGAGAAGTGATTGTGGTGATAATCCAAAGGATAATGAAGCGGGGAAACAAAAATCTTCGGTAGACGCAAACCCTAAGGCTGTTGGAGATGGATTGGCTAATAAAAACATAAATTCTGAATTTAATGATAAGCAAAATCCTGATCTTGCTAAGAGTTCAGAATTTTCCTTTGCTCCGAACCAACCTGATCCACTTGTTGATGAATTTAATTTTGGCACACCTATGCCACCCCCGCCTACCTTTGGTGCTAAAGAAGACAAAAACTCTACTCATAAAGATGAATATGGGTTTCAGGTGGATGGAAATGACAATGAGGAGCAGAACACACCCAAAGTAGCTGCAGATTCTAGTGTTTCTGATGGTATGCCTAGTAATTCTACGAGCACTAGTAATGAGCAGCCTAAGGTTACTTATGCATCTAAACTCCAAGGCAGTTCTGTGAAACGTCAAGTAAATATAAGGAAATTGGACTCAACCTACCTAGGGAAGCTGTTAAACAGGTAGCTAGTCGATTTGATAACACTCTTTATGGTTACTTCTTGGGAAAAAGAGTTGCTTTCCCTGTTGTAGAAAACTTTGTTAAAAATGCATGGTCAAAATATGATTTTTCCAGAATTATGATGAATAACAATGGGTTCTACTTCTTTAAGTTCAACTCTAAGGAAGGCATGCAAAAAGTTCTTGAAAATGGACCTTGGCTTATACGTAGCATGCCTATTGTTTTGAATATATGGTCACCAAACATTAATATGATGAAAACAGACTTGAAGAATGTTCCAGTTTGGGTTAAATTGCATGACGTACCAATGGTAGCTTATACTGATGATGGGCTGAGTTTGTTATTATCTAAAGTTGGTAACCCTAAACATATAGATTCGTACACCTCTGCTATGTGTATAGATGCATGGGGAAGAAACAGCTATGCCAGAGCTATGGTTGAGCTGGATGCATCTCATCCATTGAAAGAAAATATAGTTTTAGCTATCCCCAACCTGCTTGATGAAGGATACACAAAAAATAACATTAGAGTTGAGTACGAATGGTCACCTCCTAGGTGTTCTGGTTGCTGTGTATTCGGTCATTCTGATACACAATGTCCATTGGTGGTGAGAGAAGCGAAAAAGGCTGAGAAAAAAGTGGATGATGATGGTTACGAATTGGTCAAGACCAAGAAGAAAGCTAAGCAAGGGTTTCCAGTTCCAAAACCTAAGCAAAATTTTGTATATCGACCTGTTGGAAATAATAGTGCGACTGTAGCAAACAATAATAAGGGTGGTGATAAACCGAGTACAAGTACTGTCCAAACTAGCAACACTTTTGGAGTACTCAGTACTGATGATGATCCATTAGAATCGTCAAATGAAGTGGGGGAGATGGAGTCAGGGATTGAACATCAACAACGATCCAAAAATAACAATGAAGACAAGAAATCAGATAGTACGGAAGTGATAGATAACGTTACTGAAACATCTGATTTTATGACTTCTGGTACCCATCCGGGGACTACAAACACAGGGGGAAGCACTCCTGAAAATGTAGTGTCCAATGGGTAGCTTAGCCTCTTGGAATATAAGGGGGTTGAACCGCCCTCTGAAACAAAAAGAGGTTCGTCAGGTGGTGAAGGATAATCATCTCCATGTTTGTGCTATTATGGAGACACATGTTGATATTTCTCGAGTTTTTGATGTTTGCAAAAAAGTATGTGGAACTTGGGACTGGAGTTCGAATGGGGGTCTATGTTCTAAAGGAACCCGTATCATTATTGGATGGAACACCGAGCTGGTTGACCTTATGGTGCTTGCACAATCAAGCCAGGTTGTTCATACGCAAATTGTATATAAGCTCGATAAAAAATCTCTCTTTTGCTCCTTTGTTTATGCAGATAATCACTATAAAGATCGAAGAGAGTTATGGGACAATTTGTCCTTACATAAACAGTTTGTGAAGAATAAACCATGGGTTATACTTGGAGACTTTAACTCATCTCTTAACCTTGAGGTCAGCTTGTTTGGTTCTTCAAACATTACTATTGGAATGAGAGAGTTCAAAGAATGTGTCGATAATATTGAGGTGATGGATGTTAATAGTAGTGGACTTCATTACACGTGGACTCAAAAGCCGAAGAAAGGGATTGGAATTCTCAAAAAGATTGATAGGGTGATGGGCAACATTGAGTTTATGACTGAATTTCCCACTTCCCATGCTATTTTTCAACCGTATAGAGTCTCTGATCACTCACCTTGTATCCTCAAAATGCCAGGTATTACTCGTGACAAACCAAGGCCTTTCAAATTCTCTAATTTCTTAGTCCACAAACCTGCATTTAAAGAGGAAGTCGAGACAGCATGGAAGACTCAGGTGGAGGGTTTTGCTATGTACCAGGTTGTGAGGAAACTAAAATTATTAAAGTCACCTATGCGTAAGCTATTATATGCTAATGGAAACCTTCATGAACGAGTCAATAAACTAAGGAACGATGTGGATTTGGTTCAGAAAGCTATTGATTTGGACCCCGGAAATGCTGCCCTTAGAGAAGAAGAAGTGAAATATCTGAATGCATATAAGGAAGCAATATTGGATGAGGAGCGGTTTTTGAAACAGAAATCCAAAGTTGAATGGTTACAAGTTGGTGACTCGAACTCATCTTACTTTCACAATTCTCTCAAAACTCGTAACCATTTAAGCCGCATTGAACGAGTTAAGGACTGCCATGGGACTGTTTTTGAAGGAGGGGCGGCTATTAATGCTTTTATTGATCACTATACAAACTTTCTTGGTTTAGAAGGTAGCCACGAGCCACTCAGCAGTACGAGTTTGTTTGTTAACAAGCTCGACCCTCAAAAGGCTAGCAATATGATTAGACAGGTCACTCAGGAGGAAGTTAAGAATGCTGTGTTTAGTATTGGAGAAAACAAAGCCCCTGGGCCCGATGGTTTCACTTCAGCTTTCTTCAAAAGTTCATGGGACATTGTAGGTGCAGATGTGTTTAAAGCTGTACAGGATTTCTTCACAAATTCTCAATTGCTTCATGAGGTAAACCATACCCTTATATCTCTAGTCCCGAAGAAAACCACACCTGAAAGTGTGACGGACTACAGGCCTATATCGTGCTGTAATGTTATATATAAAATTATAAGTAAAATTATAACTGCACGTATTATGGAGGGCCTTGATGACTTGGTTGATATAAACCAATCTGCCTTTGTTCCGGGGAGGAAAATTTCTGATAACATTCTGTTCACTCAAGAGATAATGCATAACTATCACAGGAATGTAGGACCACCGAGATGTGCTTTTAAAGTAGACATACAAAAAGCATATGACACGGTGGATTGGCGATTTCTAAGAGCAACATTACTTGGTTTCGGGTTCAATGCAAAGATGGTGAAATGGATTATGGTGTGTGTCACTACAGTCTCCTATTCGCTTAGTATCAATGGGAACATACATGGCTACTTTAAAGGACGCCGAGGCCTAAGGCAAGGTGATTATGTCGCCCTATCTGTTCGCTCTAGTGATGGAGGTTCTAACTCTACTGCTACGGAAAAATGCTACATCTTCCTCCTCTTTCAGGTTCCACAAAGGTTGTGATAAACAGAAGATCATCAATGTTTGTTTTGCTGATGACTTGTTCCTCTTTTCAAGAGGCGACACAAACTCAGTTAAAATAATAAAGGAATCCTTGAATACTTTTACAAGAACCTCTGGTTTAGTTCCTAGTGTAATGAAGAGCACGACATTCTTTAGCAATATTCCTGACCTTACTAAGCAGGCCATTCGTTCTATGCTTCCTTTTGATGAGGGTAAACTTCCTGTCAGGTACCTTGGTATTCCTCTTATTTCATCAAGATTATTATATAAAGATTGCAAGATACTTATTGAAAAGCTTGACAAGCGTATTAGTGATTGGCGTAATAAGTCACTGTCCTTTGCTGGAAGACTCCAGCTGATTAATTCAGTCCTATCTTCTATGCACATATATTGGGCCTCGGTATTTACTCTTCCTGCGCGTATTATCAGTGACCTTGAAAAAAGAATGCGGGGATTCTTGTGGTCGCAAGGTGAGCCCAAAAAGGGGAAATCTAAAGCAGCTTGGAAGTCTATTTGTCTCCCTAAATATGAAGGGGGTCTTGGGATTAAAAGAATTGGGGAAGTTAATAATGCTCTGTTGGTTAGTCACATTTGGAGCATTTTGAACCATCGTGACTCTATTTGGGTTAATTGGATTCATCTTTATAAACTAAAAGGAAGAAGTTTTTGGGATGTGAAGCCTCATGGAAGCATGACCTGGAGTTGGAGGAAGATTTTGGCAATTAGAGAGTTGGCTCGACCTCATATCAAGAACTGTATTGGTAATGGAATGAAGACTTATGCTTGGCATGATCATTGGAATTCGATTGGCCCTCTCTCTACTGTTCTTAGCTCGAGGACTATCACCACAGCAGGTTTTTCTCTTAACGCTAAAGTAGCTGATGTCTTGGCTAATGGTGCTTGGAAATGGCCTACCGCATGGCTGGATCTTTTTCCAGTTTTGATTAATGTCCAACCGCCCATACTACATGATCAGCAGGATACTCTAAGATGGTATGGAACTAATAATCAAGAAGCACATTTTTCATCTAAAAATGTTTGGGAAGCTTTCAGGTCACGTCAACCTGAGGTTACATGGGTCGACATTGTTTGGTTCTCCCAGTGTGTTCCACGCTATTCCTTTCATTTATGGCTGGTTTTTCGCCAAAAGCTTAAGCTTAAGTCTATTTGTCTCCCTAAATATGAAGGGGGTCTTGGGATTAAAAGAATTGGGGAAGTTAATAATGCTCTGTTGGTTAGTCACATTTGGAGCATTTTGAACCATCGTGACTCTATTTGGGTTAATTGGATTCATCTTTATAAACTAAAAGGAAGAAGTTTTTGGGATGTGAAGCCTCATGGAAGCATGACCTGGAGTTGGAGGAAGATTTTGGCAATTAGAGAGTTGGCTCGACCTCATATCAAGAACTGTATTGGTAATGGAATGAAGACTTATGCTTGGCATGATCATTGGAATTCGATTGGCCCTCTCTCTACTGTTCTTAGCTCGAGGACTATTACCACAGCAGGTTTTTCTCTTAACGCTAAAGTAGCTTGGAAGTCTATTTGTCTCCCTAAATATGAAGGGGGTCTTGGGATTAAAAGAATTGGGGAAGTTAATAATGCTCTGTTGGTTAGTCACATTTGGAGCATTTTGAACCATCGTGACTCTATTTGGGTTAATTGGATTCATCTTTATAAACTAAAAGGAAGAAGTTTTTGGGATGTGAAGCCTCATGGAAGCATGACCTGGAGTTGGAGGAAGATTTTGGCAATTAGAGAGTTGGCTCGACCTCATATCAAGAACTGTATTGGTAATGGAATGAAGACTTATGCTTGGCATGATCATTGGAATTCGATTGGCCCTCTCTCTACTGTTCTTAGCTCGAGGACTATTACCACAGCAGGTTTTTCTCTTAACGCTAAAGTAGCTTGGAAGTCTATTTGTCTCCCTAAATATGAAGGGGGTCTTGGGATTAAAAGAATTGGGGAAGTTAATAATGCTCTGTTGGTTAGTCACATTTGGAGCATTTTGAACCATCGTGACTCTATTTGGGTTAATTGGATTCATCTTTATAAACTAAAAGGAAGAAGTTTTTGGGATGTGAAGCCTCATGGAAGCATGACCTGGAGTTGGAGGAAGATTTTGGCAATTAGAGAGTTGGCTCGACCTCATATCAAGAACTGTATTGGTAATGGAATGAAGACTTATGCTTGGCATGATCATTGGAATTCGATTGGCCCTCTCTCTACTGTTCTTAGCTCGAGGACTATTACCACAGCAGGTTTTTCTCTTAACGCTAAAGTAGCTGATGTCTTGGCTAATGGTGCTTGGAAATGGCCTACCGCATGGCTGGATCTTTTTCCAGTTTTGATTAATGTCCAACCGCCCATACTACATGATCAGCAGGATACTCTAAGATGGTATGGAACTAATAATCAAGAAGCACATTTTTCACGACGTAGTACATCCGTCGGACCAACCCTCAATGGTAAATAAATTTTTTATCTTTATATAGTTTGGTTTACCTACGTTTACGTAAGATATTCATTTCATTACCCGTCTTGAGACTAGATGACGGGGTTAGAAAGGAACTTAATGAAATTTCATTCTGACTCAAATTTTTAAGATTTGTCGTTTAGCAGTATGTCGACGTCTACAAAGAAAACATCTCCTCTCGTATGCCTAAATTCAATCATTTTACCAAACAAATTAAAAATATGTCACTTTCTATATAGTAATCACCAATATCTCTTTTTTTAATTGGATACCCATATCTTTGTCAACATCAATAACGATGTTAGGTGTAAGTTATGATTTTAAAGGTCACCTATGATAATTAGTCACACATGTATAGATATCTAAAACATGAAGAGTTATGGTACAAAAATGCATTTAAGTATGTCAAATTGTCAATTTGACCTAATAATCGTATGCTGATGTTTTGTTTTGTTTTGTTTGTGTTAATAGGAACAAATATCGAGCCCTTTGAGTGCTCAGATATTAGAATTCTGTGAATCAGACTTATTCCAAGAGACCAAACAAAACTCGGATGTTGCTTCTGCATCAAATTGCTGTTATGAAGAACAATCCTCTTATGCCCAAAATATCTCTTTCCCTCCCGATATAATCAAATTCCCTATGCCTGACAACACTGTTATGCCAATTACAGACTATGGCAATGGCAATGGCAATTTTGCTACCGTTTTTGAAGAAAAGATAATAGAAAATGACCTTTTTCTCCCTTCAGATATCACAAACCTTCCTCAATATCCATTTGGTCCTCAAGATCAATTTGATGTATCTCTACTCGAAAACCAGCTTTCGCTTTCAACTGAAGGGCCTATACCGCCATACGCTCGTCCAAATGATCACGTCGATGTTGTGTCCATTATAGGACCAATGGTTTGTGAAGATGAATACCTATCTTCCATGCCCCCTTCCAAATGCATGCACCCGAACAATTCTTCATCCTCTAACAATTGTTATTCTTATAAACCCTATATTCCATTAAGGAACACTAACCCTGTCTTACCAATGGAAAGTTGTGGAATATTTAATTCCAATTTGTCCCTGGCAAATGAAATTCAAGCCCATGAACATGATTTTCAAGGCGATAATGGTGGCATATTTTGCACAGATCCGTTCCCGCGTTCTTACAATTCTTGTGAGCTACAGGTATTTGAAAAAATTACAATGAATACAATAGTACATAATCCTAATTATTATGTTTCTTAATTCTCTCAACTTTGTTGTTATTTTTACAAAAAAAAATATCAAAGTCACTTAGTAGCGAAAGCCAACATATGGTTAACAATGGAAGCGGAAGTTGCAATGCTCCGTTACCACCTCCGGAAATCACAAGTTTGGAATCAGAAACCTTTAGAGTGGCCAACAAATTAACAAGTGAGGAACGAAAAGAAAAGATTAATAGATATATGAAGAAAAGAAATGAGAGAAACTTCAGCAAGAAAATCAAGGTACGTGAACCTAGTTATCTTACACATTATTTACTCTAATCTTCTAACCCAAAGTATTTACAGTATGCATGCCGAAAAACCCTAGCAGACAGTAGGCCTCGAGTGAGAGGAAGGTTTGCCAAGAATGATGAATTTGGGGAGCATCATAGAAACACATGCAACCATGAAGATGACACCGACGAAGATGTAAAATCTATGCATGTAAGAGAAATATTAAAAAACTTATATTAAGCGATTAAAGATTAAAGAGGAAAAAGATAAAATCAAATGCAACTTAACAGCTGTTCCATAAAAAAAAAATGCAACTTAAGATAAGTCTAATGTAAAGTCCACACGAATAGTTCTAATGTCACCTTTTTGTGTGTTTTTTTATGAGCATGCAGGTGACGATCAAAGAAGAAGAGAAGATGGATTCATCAGATATATTTGCACATATAAGTGGATTAAATTCCTTCAGATGCAACTATCCAATCCAGTCTTGGATTTAATCAAATGTAGTACACTTTTGCGGAAACTGAAAGTTGTGTTGGAATATATATATATATAATATATATATATATATATATATATATATTATATATATATATATTATATATACTAATAATACTATTAAAGAATTATATATTATATTATATATATATATATATATATATATATATAGGAAAAGGTTCATGTGAGAACCAATCAAATTGAAAGAACCATGAGAACCTTTAAATTATAACTTGATTTCATATGTGAATTGTATATGTGAACAAATCATTCACATATGAACAAATCAAGTTGTACTTAATATACATATGTTCATATATGAATGGTTCTCGCATGAACCTTATCATATATATATAATCTTCTATATATATAAACAGTATAATAATGCGGCCAAATTCGTTAACATGTGATCATCAGTAATAACTATATCACCTCGATCGCGACTAATAATCAGTTTCAAACCATACGTATTGTCACACCCCAAATAGAAGGAAACATGAGTAGTGATGATAATTATAACACTTGGAATATTACAAGAAATAATAATTGCATTTCATAGCAAAGTGTCGTGACTTCGCCAAAAATACAAATGGAAACTTGTTTCATAGGGAGTTATCTCCATGACAACATAGTCAACTACACAAATAATTAAATAAATCCCACTATCGGCACAATAATTGGCTAAGGCATCTTGACCGAAAGTATAATACAATTTAATTTCTCGACACCAAAAGCTTACGCATCTACGTCCTTAAGGTCTCGTTACTATCCTTAATCTCTAAATCCATAACTTCTTGTTGTTACCATCAAAGGATACTCGGAAGTGTTAATACATTGGTGAGTTTGTAGGTTAAAGAAACTAGATCAAAACAAACTTAAGTGTGAAGCATTAACTATGCATTTATATAAACAAGAAGCCGTTATTAAATTTAAAATGTGCTTAAAGACAATTTATAAACACGAGCATAATACCGCGCGTTGGGGCGGAATTTTGTTTTAGGAGTGACAATTTGTTATAAGGGTAGATATGGTAATTTAGTGTTGTAGTGTGTGAGGGGCATTTTGGGAACCATAAATATGCTGAAAGGGGCTTTTTGGGGAAAAAATATGCTTAATTTTTTAAGCCATACCATAAATAAAAACCCAAAATCCTTTATAAAGAAGTAAAGCTTTATGAAAGGGGTGATACTTAAAAATTAGACAAAGTGGTTGTAAACTAATAGAACAAGTGTTATTGGACTTGTTCCCGAAAACTTATCGTATTATGCAAAACATTCTTTTGGGTAAAGCCGTAAAGGATAGCCTTGTTAACTTTATAAATCAATGAAAAACAGCCAAAATAGCAAAGTACCACTTTGAATTTACAAAGTACGCACCGAGTGCAACAACCAAGTACCAAAAAACTACCAGTTACCTATTTACACTAATTATGATAACGGAAATGTGGAGAGTTCTGAGCCGACCTTTTCAGTCGTAAGGAAAGAACCTCCATGACAAGTGTGGAAAGATAAGGTGACATCGTGTCACCCTGTCTTAAGCCCCTTCTACCTTTAAAAAAATCCATAGATATTACCTTTTATACTCTAGCGAGAATGAGACACTAGTAACACGCGTCATAATCCAGTTAACCATGATTTGATGAAAACCATAGCCTATCAGTAGAACCCTTAAAAACTTCCAATCAACAGTGTCAAATGCCTTCTTATGTCCACTTTAAAAGCACATCGAGGTGGATCTATATACCTATGATCATTATGCATTAATTTTTGAGTAAGCAGGATATTATCAGATATGCGTCTAACGAGGATAAAACCAAACTGGTTGATATCAAATATGTAATAAAGACATTCCTTCATTATGTTTGTTACGAAGTAACTCCCAATGCCGTCTTCGACGGTGTATGGGGAGGTTGAGATGTAGACAGTCTTACCCCTACCAAAGGTAAAGAGGTTGTTTCCACGTTCTACCAAAGGTTAAAAAGGACCTCCAGCCTTGTTGGGCATGAGGATCGAACTCATCACCTCTGTCTCCAGAGGCAAGGGCTCCAACCATTATGTTGGTTATGATTTTACTAATACACTTGTATAGCACATTGCACCAGGAGATGGGTCTTTAATCAGTATCAACAGAAAGAGTCAAATCCTTTGGAATCAAAGCAAGAATAGTATGATTGAGTTCACCAAGAATCCGACCCGTTTTAAAGAATTCATGAATGACACTACACACTTTGCTTCCAATAATATCCATTGACTTTTTGAAGAATAAAGAAGAGAATCCATCCAGTCTGGGAGCTTTATTATCACTAATAGAGAATATTGCATCTTTGATCTCCTTGTCTGTAACAGCTTGAACAATTTTTTGTGCTTTTTGAATGTTGATCTTATTAATAAACACCCCTTCTTGGTTAAAAACTGTTTCGGGTCCTTCTTTCCCTAAATCGTAGTGCGCCACAAGAGCATGCGAAACACCTCCTTCTCCGTGTTTAAAACCATACAAAACGGATTATGTTGCACAAAACATTGGTGGAGTACACAAGTTTGCCCATATCTCTCTTCTTTTCTTATAACATTTATAGCAAAAATAAAGGAGCAAAAGAAAGATTTATGGTTAAGTTTGTATAATCTAAGTATGCAAAACCTGATCAGATTGCGCTATCACTGATGCGGAAATGTCCAGATTCACTGAACTAGAGGAATCCAGTAAACTGAAGAAGTCAACTGAACTGATCATGCAATCTGAACAAGCCATGTTGATCCTTCCAGCAGTATCCCATTTCAGACAAGTCTTTTCTGAACCAGTCCAGTCACCAGTGGTAACACTTCTCCAGATGACTACTCTAGATGGATGCTCCAGTGACCACTACTGAAGGTCCTCCAGTGAAGTGCTCCAGATTTTATCTCTAGTGGTGGTCCAGATCTATGTTCCAGTTGCCAAATAATAAAGTCCCCACTGAAGTCGTTTGTGGGCCCAATAAAGAAGAATGTCAGTTGTTAAGGAAGGCGCGTGTGACGTTTCTAACAATATTATGGGACCACTTGCAGGGGAATGTTTCTAGAAGCTTATGTGTCCATGTCTTATTGGTCCAAACTAGTTAGTGGCTTGCACATGACAGCTTTTATGTATTATTTTATTATTTCATCGTTAATTCCTAGGTAGAGCATATGGCTATAAATAGAGGTTTATCTCTCATTTGTAAGGGGGGATGTTGAATGAAAATTAATAGAGCAGCCTCTATTTCTTACAAATCTTCTTTTACCTTTATAGATCTTTGATCTTGGTGGTTAGGAGTGACCCCTTTATCAATATTTGTGGTGACTCGTTCTTTATTAAATATTGTGGTGAGGTCTTTTAAATCTTCGGTTTCCTTTATCTATAATCGTGGTGGCTAGACCTTTATCGATTGTAGTGGTGGGGCGGAGTGTTTCCTTTATCCTTGATTCCGGTGGCTTGGCCTTTACGAGTCTTGGTGGTGAATTCTTTTATCTATCATTTTACTTTATTGTCTCGTTTAGTTGTTTATTTCATATAAAATCCAGAAAATACCAAAAATAGTCTTCCGCGGTCGTTTGTCGCGTGATTTACGCATCAAATTTGGTATCAAAGCCAAGTTTGAAAAAGGTTTCTTAATCTTTTTGTCCGTTGGGGTATTGTTTGTTTAGATCTGTTGATTGATTGTTTAGATCTATTAGTTATTTGCTTAGATCTATTGATTGTGAGATATTTGTTGGTTATAAATGGCGTTTAGAAGAAATATGACTTTAGACGAAGCTAATAATGCTAGGAGAGATAGACAGATTGAAGATCTACAAGAAGCACTTGGTAGAGTTGTTCATATGTTAGAAGATGGTGGTTTACGATTTAATCGAGAAAATGTTGTTGCCAGTGAAAGAGATTCTGAATCTCAAGGCCCCAGTGAAAGATCAGATAGTAATCCTAGACACTCTAGTGATTCTGATGAACCACATCCTAGAGAAAGGCGTAGGAGGCATAAGGGTGATGATACTAGGGATATTAAGATAGATCCACCAGATTTTAATGGATCTTCTAACCCAGAAGAGTATTTCGAATGGGTCCAGGTGATGGACAGAATAATGGAAATAAAAGGGTGATGATACTAGGGATATTAAGATAGATCCACCAGATTTTAATGGATCTTCTAACCCAGAAGAGTATTTCGAATGGGTCCAGGTGATGGACAGAATAATGGAAATAAAAGGGTATGATGATAGAAAAAGCTTCAAAGTTGCCATTATTAAACTGAAGAAATATGCTTCATCTTGGTATGATAACATGAAATCTGAAAGAGAATACAAGGGCAAAAGTAAAATCAAGACCTGGTCCAAACTGAAGGAGGTTATGCTGAAGAGGTTTGTTCCCCAGTCGTACAAGCAAGATCAGTATCTACTGATGAACAATCTGAAGCAAGGAGCCAAGGAAGTTGTGGAATACATTAGAGAGTTTGAGCATCTTAAGACCAGAACTGGTGTGAATGAGACTGAAGAGCACACCATTGCCAGATTTCTTGGTGGTCTGAACGCTGCCATTACTGAGAAGATTGAGTTACAGCCTATCTGGACATATGAAGGTGCATGCAAGATGGCTATCCAGATTGAGAGACAACTGAAGAAGAAGGTTCCGTACAAGTCATTCAGTAAGGTTCCTGCCAGTGCAAGTCAACCAGTTGCCAGTCAACCAGTTCCCAGATTTACTGAAACTGTCCAGAAAGCCTTCAGAGGCAAAGAAAAGGAAACTGGAGGAACGAAAGAACCAGTTGGAAGAAAATGTTTCAAGTGCCATGGCTTTAGTCACTTCCAGGCCCAGTGTCCTAATCAAAGAGCCTTGACTGCCAGGGAAATTGAATGTTTGCCAGATGTTGACACTGAAGAAGGCGAGCCAGTGTATGATGAAGATGAAGAAGATGAAGAAGCTTATGTTGGTGCAGATATTGGAGAAATGTTGGTTGTCAGAAGGGTGATGCATGCTGATGAAGTTACCACTGATATTGCCCAGAGGGAGAACATTTTTCACTCCAGATGCACAGTCAAAGGAAAAGTTTGTGATCTGATCATTGATGGTGGGAGTTGTGCAAATGCTGCTTCAACTTACATGGTAGAGAAACTGGCGCTACCTACAGTTAAGTACCCTCGACCTTACAAGTTGCAATGGCTCAATGAAGGGTCAGAGGTAAAAGTTAATCGTCAAGTTACTATCCCGTTTTCAATTGGGTCAGTTTATCAAGACAAAATTGTTTGTGATGTTGTACCTATGGATGCTTGTCATATTTTATTGGGTCGACCATGGTTATTTGATAATCATGTTCTTCATGATGGTCGAATGAACTCGTATTCTTTGAGTATAAGTGGAAAGAAGGTCACACTGACTTCTTTGAAGCCTAATGAACTGGTGAGAGTCAAGAAAGACCAGCCCAGTAAGCCTTTGTTTTTGTCTCAAGCTGAAGTCGAAGAAGAGTTATCTGAAGGCTCTCCAGTTATGATGTTACTGGTCGTAGAAAAATCTGAAGAGAAGGAGTTCACTGGTGTCCTCAGTCTCCTGAAGACTTTACTGAAGGAATTCACTGACGTTTTCCCTGAAGACCTACCTGAAGGTTTACCACCAGTAAGAGGAATTGAGCACCAGATTGACTTGGTTCCAGGTTCAGTTCTTCCAAACAAAGCTGCTTACAGATGTTCACCTAATGAAGCTAAAGAGTTGCAGAGGCAAGTCGATGAATTGGTTGAAAGGGTTATGTGAGAGCAAGTATGAGTCCTTGTTCAGTACCAGCTCTCCTGGTCCCAAAGAAGGATGGTACGATGAGGATGTGTGTTGATAGCAGGGCCATCAACAATATAACCATTAAGTATAGATATCCCATTCCCAGATTGGATGATATGCTTGATGAGTTACATGGCTCCAGGGTATTTTCCAAGATTGATCTCAGAAGTGGCTATCACCAGATAAGGATGAAGGATGGAGATGAGTGGAAAACTGCTTTCAAGATCAAGGGAGGATTGTATGAATGGTTAGTTATGCCTTTTGGCTTATCTAATGCTCCCAGTACTTTCATGAGATTGATGAACGAAGTTCTCAGGCCACTCATTGGTCAGTTTGTTGTTGTATATTTTGATGATATTCTGGTATACTCAAAATCTGAAGCTGAACATGTTAATCATCTGAAGAGTGTATTTGAACTGTTGAGAAGACACCAGTTGTATGGCAAACTGGAGAAATGTGACTTTATGGTGGAGAGTGTGATATTTCTGGGGTATGTGGTCTCGAAAGAAGGAATTTCTATGGATCCCTCTAAGGTTGATGCCATTAGATCATGGCCAGTTCCAACCACAATCACTGAAGTAAGGAGTTTCCATGGACTGGCGTCATTTTATAGAAGATTCATCAAGAATTTCTCTACAGTTGTAGCTCCAATTACTGACTGTCTGAAGAAAGGTGTGTTAAACTGGCCAAGTTCAGCCCAACTGGCGTTTGAAGCACTGAAGGATAAGCTCAGTTCAGCTCCAGTCTTATCCTTACCAGATTTTGATATACTATTTGAGCTCGAATGTGAAGCAAGTGGAGTAGGTATTGGTGCAGTTCTGGTACAAGCCGGGCGTCCAGTTGCATATTTCAGTGAAAAGTTCAATGGCTCTAAACTGAAGTATAGCACTTATGACAAGGAGTTTTATGCAATTATTCGTGCTATCACTCACTGGTCACATTATTTGAAGCCAAAGCAGTTTGTTTTATTCTCTGATCATGAAGCCCTGAAGTTCATAAATGGCCAACACAAGCTTAATGCCAGACATGCCAAATGGGTAGAATTCTTACAGTCTTATTCATTTGTTTCGAAACATAAGGCTGGAGTTTGTAATGTTGTTGCTGATGCATTGTCACGAAGATACTCACTGTTATCTATTCTGGAAGCAAGAGTTCTTGGATTTTCTTTCATTAAGGAATTGTATGCCACTGATCCAGACTTTGCTGATCACCTCACTGAAGCTAACCAGAAAGGACCATTTACTATACAAGATGGTTTCTTATTTAAGAATGGAAAGTTGTGCATTCCCCGAGGTTCAATCAGAGATTTGCTGATAAGAGAAGCACATGGAGGAGGTTTAGCTGGCCATTTTGGCATTAACAAGACTGGAGAGATCCTCACTGAACACTTCTACTGGCCAAGTCTACTGAAGGATGTCCAGAGTCTTATCAGTCGCTGTCCAACTTGTCACCAGGCGAAGACTACTTTTCACAAGGGTTTGTATACTCCTCTTCCAGTTCCAAACCAGCCATGGAAAGATCTCAGTATGGATTTCATTGTTGCACTGCCCAGAACCCAGAGGGGAAAAGATTCGATAATGGTGGTTGTTGATAGGTTTTCAAAAATGGCACATTTTATTGCTTGTAACACAACCAATGATGCTTCAGCAGTAGCAAATTTATTCTTTAAGGAGATTGTCAGGTTGCATGGAATCCCTAAGACGATTGTGTCAGATCGAGATGTGAAGTTCTTGAGTTATTTCTGGAAGACCCTATGGAGGTTAATGGGTACCAGATTGTTGTTCAGTACGTCTCACCATCCCCAGACTGATGGACAGACTGAAGTTACCAACAGAACAATCGGTATGCTGTTAAGAACACTGGTGAAGAAGACATTGAAGGATTGGGATCTGAAGCTTGCTCATGCTGAATTCGCTTTCAACAGAGCTCCTAACTATTCTACTAGTAAATCTCCGTTTGAAATATGCTATGGTGTCAATCCACTGACTCCCATTGATTTAATTCCCTTTTCGATTGAACCAAAAGCAAGCATTGAAGCCGAAACCAGAGCAAAAGAAATAAAGAAAATTCATGGAGAAGTAAAGGCCAGGATAGAGAAGGCAAATGCCAGTTACAAGACCAGAGCAAACAAGAATAGAAAGCAGCCCAGTTTTTCACCAGGTGATCTTGTGTGGGTGCATCTGAGAAAAGAAAGGTTTCCAGCGAAGAGAAAGAGTAAACTGATGCCCAGAGCTGAAGGTCCGTTCAAGATTCTGGAAAGATATGGCGATAATGCTTACAAGGTTGAGTTACCTGGAGACATGGCAGTTTCAAGTACTTTTAATGTGGGAGATCTGATGCCTTATCTGGAGGATGAGTACCTCGAAGACTTGAGGACAAGTCTCTTTTCAGAGGGGGAGAATGATGCGGAAATGTCCAGATTCACTGAACTGGAGGAATCCAGTAAACTGAAGAAGTCAACTGAACTGATCATGCAATCTGAACAAGCCATGTTGATCCTTCCAGCAGTATCCCATTTCAGACAAGTCTTTTCTGAACCAGTCCAGTCACCAGTGGTAACACTTCTCCAGATGACTGCTCCAGATGGATGCTCCAGTGACCACTACTGAAGGTCCTCCAGTGAAGTGCTCCAGATTTTATCTCTAGTGGTGGTCCAGATCTATGTTCCAGTTGCCAAATAATAAAGTCCCCACTGAAGTCGTTTGTGGGCCCAATAAAGAAGAATGTCAGTTGTTAAGGAAGGCGCGTGTGACGTTTCTAACAATATTATGGGACCACTTGCAGGGGAATTGATGCGTAAATCACGCGACAAACTACAGCGGAAGACTATTTTTGATATTTTCTGGATTATATATGAATTAAATAACAAACGAGACAATAAAAGTAAAAATGATCGATAGAGAATCCACCACCAAGACTCGTAAAGGCTAAGCCACCGGAATCAAGGATAAAGGAAACACTCCGCCCCACCACTACAATCGATAAAGGTCTAGCCACCACGACTATAGATAAAGGAAACCGAAGATTTAAAAGACCTCACCACAATATTTGATAAAGAACGAGTCACCACAAATATTGATAAAGGGGTCACTCCTAACCACCAAGATCAAAGATCTATAAAGGTAAAAGAAGATTTGTAAGAAATAGAGGCTGCTCTATTAATTTTCATTCAACATCAACTTACTTTACAATGAGAAATAAAGGCTGTATTTATAGCCACATACTCTTACCTAGGAATCAACGACAAAATAATAAAATAATACAAAAGCTGTCATGGGCAAGCCACTAATTATTTTGGACCAATAGGAAATAGACACATAAGGCTTCTAGAAACAATCCTCTTCAAGTGGCCCACCATACCGTTAGGAATGTTAATGCTTTTGCACGCTCCTCTTGGATCCACTAAAAAGCTGCCACGCATCCACTCCCACGTCCTTATTGACCCCACACAACCTTCAGTTAAAACAAACTTTATTATAGACAACTGGAGCATTCATCTGGAACTGGAGACAAAAACTGGAGCACGTCATCTGGAGGACCTTCAGAGTTCATTTTCACTGGAACCCTTCAGATGCATCTGGAGCTCGTCAGATGCCACTGGTGATAATTCCCACTGGAGCAAGGTCACTACTGGAGACTGAGTTGTTTCAGTGAAAAGATGGTTAAAATGTGATACAGCTGGCAAAATTAACATTGCTTGTTCAGACTGCATGGTTCGCTCAGATTCCTTCTTCAGTTTAGTCAACTGCTTTTCTCCAGATTCCTCCAGTTCAGCTTCAGTCAAACTTGGTTCATTGAATCTGGACATTCCCGCATCATTCTCCCCCTCTAAAAAGAGACTTGTCCTCAAGTCTTCGAGATACTCATCCTCCAGGTAGGGCATCAGATCACCAACATTGAATGTACTAGAGACTGACATATCTCCAGGAAGTTCAACTTTGTAAGCATTTTCTCCATATCTCTCCAGAATCTTGAATGGACCGTCAGCTCTGGGCATCAGTTTGCTTTTTCTCTTGGCTGGAAATCTTTCCTTTCTGAGATGCACCCAAACAAGATCACCTGGTGAAAAACTGGGCTGCTTCTTGTTCTTGTTTGCCTTGGCCTTGTAACTGGCATTTGCTTTCTCAATTCTGGTTTTCACTTGTTCATGAATCTTCTTGATTTCTTTTGCTCTGGTCTCTACTTCAGCACTTGCCTTTGGCTCAATCGAAAAAGGAATCAAATCAATAGGAGTTAGTGGATTGACACCATAACAAACTTCAAATGGGGATTTACTGGTTGAATAATTTGGAGCTCTATTGAAGGCAAACTCAGCGTGAGCAAGCTTCAGATCCCAATCCTTTAGCGTCTTCTTCACCAGTGTTCTCAATACCAATTGTTCTGTTCGTGACTTCAGTCTGTCCATCAGTCTGGGGATGGTGAGACGTACTGAACAACAATCTGGTACCCATCAGTCTCCATAGAGTCTTCCAGAAATAGCTTAAAAACTTCACATCTCGATCAGAAACAATGGATTTAGGAATTCCATGTAATCTGACAATCTCTTTAAAGAACAAATTCGCCACAGCTGAAGCATCATTTGTTGTATTACAAGCAACAAAATGAGCCATTTTTGAGAATCTATCAACAACCACCATTATAGAATCTTTTCCCCTCTGGGTTCTGGGTAGTGCAACAATAAAGTCCATACTGAGATCTTCCCAAGGTTGGTTTGGAACTGGAAGAGGAGTGTACAAACCTTTGTGAAAAGTTGTCTTTGCCTGGTGACAAGTTGGACAGCGATTGATAATACTCTGGACGTCCTTCAGTAGACTTGGCCAGTAGAAGTGTTCAGTTAGAATCTCTCCAGTTTTGTTGATTCCAAAATGTCCAGCTAGTCCTCCTCCATGTGCTTCCCTTATTAATAAATCTCTTATTGAACCCCTTGGAATGCACAACTTACCATTCTTGAATAAGAAACCATCTTGAACAGTGAATGGTCCTTTCAGATTAGCTTCAGTAACTTTCTCAGAAAAATCTGGATCAGCAGCATATAACTCCTTGATAAAAGAAAATCCAAGTACTCTTGCTTCCAGAACTGATAATAAAGAATATCTTCATGATAGTGCATCAGCAACAACATTGCAAACTCCAGCCTTGTGCTTTGAAACGAATGAATAAGATTGCAAAAATTCCACCCATTTTGCATGCCTGGCATTAAGCTTATGTTGACCATTAATGAACTTCAGTGCTTCATGATCAGAAAACAATACGAACTGTTTTGGCTTCAGATAATGTGACCAGTGAGTGATAGCATGAATAATTGCATAGAATTCTTTGTCATAAGTACTATACTTCAGTTTAGATCCATTCAGTTTCTCACTGAAGTATGCAACTGGACGACCACTTTGCACCAGTACTGCACCAATACCAACTCCACTAGCATCACATTCAAGTTCAAATAGCATATCAAAATCTGGTAAGGATAGAACTGGAGCTGAACTGAGCTTCTCCTTCAGTGCTTCGAACGCCAGTTGAGCTGAACTTGGCCAGTTGAACACACCTTTCTTTAGGCAATCAGTGATAGGAGCCACAACTGTAGAAAAGTTTTTTATGAACCTTCGATAGAATGATGCCAGTCCATGAAAACTTCTAACTTCAGTGATGGTTGTAGGAACTGGCCACGATCTGATGGCTTCTACCTTCGATGGATCCATTGAAATCCCATTTTTCGACACAACATACCCCAGAAATATCACACTATCCACCATAAAATCACATTTCTCTATTTTTCCATACAACTGGTGTCTTCTTAGCAGTTCAAATACTTTCTTCAGATGACCAACATGTTCAGCTTCAGATTTAGAGTACACCAGAATATCATCAAAGTAAACAACAACAAACTGACCTATAAGTGGCCTCAGAACTTCATTCATTAGCCTCATGAATGTACTGGGGGCATTTGACAAGCCGAAAGGCATCACTAACCATTCATATAAGCCTCCTTTGATTTTGAATGCAGTTTTCCACTCGTCTCCATCCTTCATTCTTATCTGGTGATAACCACTTCTGAGATCAATTTTTGAAAACACTCTGGAGCCATGTAACTCATCAAGCATATCATCCAATCTGGGAATAGGATATCTATACTTAATAGTTATATTGTTGATGGCTCTACTGTCAACACACATTCTCATCGTTCCATCTTTCTTTGGGACCAGTAGAGCAGGAACTGAACAAGGACTCATGCTTGCTCTGACATAACCCTTTTCGACCAGTTCATCTACTTGTCTTTGCAATTCTTTGGCTTCATTAGGAGAACAACGATAAGCTGCTTTGTTTGGAAGAACTGAGCCTGGAACCAAGTCAATCTGGTGCTCAATACCTCTAACTGGAGGTAAACCTTCAGGTAAATCTTCAGGAAAGACATCTCTGAACTCCTTCAGTAACGACTTCAGTAAACTGGGGACTTCAGTGGACTTCTTCTCTTCAGACTTTTCAACGACCAGTAGCATTATAACTGGAGAGCCTTCAGTTAACTCTTCCTCAACTTCAGATTGAGATAAAAACAAAGGCTTACTGGGCTGATCTTTCTTGACTTTCATCAGTTCGGTGGGCTTCAAAGAAGTCAAGGTGACCTTCTTTCCACTTACATTTAGAGAATATGAGTTCATACGACCATCATGATGAACATAATTATCAAATAACCATGGTCGACCCAACAAAATGTGACAGGCATCCATGGGAACAACATCACATATAATTTTATCTTGGTAAACTGACCCAATTGAAAAGGGAATAGTGACTTGTCGATTTACCTTTACTTCAGAACCTTCGCTTAACCATTGCAACTTGTAAGGTCTGGGATGCTTCACTGTTGGTAGTTCCAGTTTCTCTACCATGTAAGTTGAAGCAGCATTTGCACAACTGCCACCATCGATGATCAGATCACATACCTTGCCTTTCACTGTGCATCTGGAGTGGAAAATATTCTCTCTCTGAGCAGTATCAGCTGTAACTTCATCAGTATGCATCACTCTCCTGACAACCAACATCTCTCCCACATCTGCACCAACATAAGATTCTTCATCTTCTTCTTCATCGTACACTGGCTCACCCTCTTCAGTGTCGACATCTGGTAAACATTCAATTTCTCTTGCAGTCAATGCTCTTTGATTAGGACACTGGGCCTGGAAGTGACCAAAGCCATGACACTTGAAACATTTTCTTCCAACTGGTTCTTTAGAAGCTCCAGTTTCTTTTTCTTTCCCTTTGGAGGATTTCTGAGCAGCTTCAGTAAATCTGGCAACTGGTTGACTGGCAATTGGTTGACTTGCACTGGCAGGAACCTTACTGAATGACTTGTACGGAACCTTCTTCTTCAGTTGTCTCTCAATCTGGATAGCCATCTTTCATGCACCTTCATACGTCCAGATAGGCTGCAACTCAATCTTCTCAGTAATGGCAGCGTTCAGACCACCAAGAAATCTGGCTATAGTGTGCTCTTCAGTTTCATTCACACCAGTTCTGGTCTTCAGATGCTCAAACTCTCTAATGTATTCTACAACCTCCTTAACTCCTTGTTTCAGATTGTTCATCAGTAAGTACTGGTCTTGCTTGTACGACTGGGGAACAAATCTCTTTTGCATAACCTCCTTCAGTTTGGACCAGGTCTTGATTTTGCTTTTGCCTTTATATTCCCTTTCAGACTTCATGTTATCATACCAGGATGAAGCATATTTCTTCAGTTTAATAATGGCAACTTTGAAGCTTTTTCTATCATCATAACCTTTTATCTCCATAATCCTGTCCATCACCTGGACCCATTCAAAATACTCTTCTGGGTTAGAAGACCCATTAAAATCTGGTGGATCTATCTTAATATCCCTAGTATCATCACCCTTATGCCTCCTACGCCTTTCTCTTGGACGTGGTTCATCAGAATCACTAGAGTGTCTAGGATTACTATCAGATCTTTCACTACCACCTTGAGATTCAGTATCTCTTTCACTTGGAACAACATTTTCTCGATTAAACCTTAAACCACCATCTTCTAACATATGAACAACTCTACCAAGAGCTTCTTGTAGATCTTCTATCTGTTTATCTCTCCTAGCATTATTAGCTTCATCTAAAGTCATATTTCTTCTAAACGCCATTTATAACCAGCAAACAACTCACAATCAATAGGTCTAAACAAATAACCAACAGATCTAAACGTTCAAACAACAGATCTAATCAAAACTTCAACAGATCTAAACAATCAAACAACGACAACCAAAAGATTAAGAAACCTTTTGCAAACCTGTCTCTGATACCAATTTGATGCGTAAATCACGCGACAAACTACAGCGGAAGACTATTTTTGATATTTTCTGGATTATATATGAATTAAATAACAAACGAGACAATAAAAGTAAAAATGATCGATAGAGAATCCACCACCAAGACTCGTAAAGGCTAAGCCACCGGAATCAAGGATAAAGGAAACACTCCGCCCCACCACTACAATCGATAAAGGTCTAGCCACCATGACTATAGATAAAGGAAACCGAAGATTTAAAAGACCTCACCACAATATTTGATAAAGAACGAGTCACCACAAATATTGATAAAGGGGTCACTCCTAACCACCAAGATCAAAGATCTATAAAGGTAAAAGAAGATTTGTAAGAAATAGAGGCTGCTCTATTAATTTTCATTTAACATCAACTAACTTTACAATGAGAAATAAAGGCTGTATTTATAGCCACATACTCTTACCTAGGAATCAACGACAAAATAATAAAATAATACAAAAGCTGTCATGGGCAAGCCACTAATTATTTTGGACCAATAGGAAATAGACACATAAGGCTTCTAGAAACAATCCTCTTCAAGTGGCCCACCATACCGTTAGGAATGTTAATGCTTTTGCACGCTCCTCTTGGATCCACTAAAAAGCTGCCACGCATCCACTCCCACGTCCTTATTGACCCCACACAACCTTCAGTTAAAACAAACTTTATTATAGACAACTGGAGCATTCATCTGGAACTGGAGACAAAAACTGGAGCACGTCATCTGGAGGACCTTCAGAGTTCATTTTCACTGGAACCCTTCAGATGCATCTGGAGCTCGTCAGATGCCACTGGTGATAATTCCCACTGGAGCAAGGTCACTACTGGAGACTGAGTTGTTTCAGTGAAAAGATGGTTAAAATGTGATACAGCTGGCAAAATTAACATTGCTTGTTCAGACTGCATGGTTCGCTCAGATTCCTTCTTCAGTTTAGTCAACTGCTTTTCTCCAGATTCCTCCAGTTCAGCTTCAGTCAAACTTGGTTCATTGAATCTGGACATTCCCGCATCAGGAATGTTTCTAGAAGCTTACGTGTCCATGTCTTATTGGTCCAAACTAGTTAGTGGCTTGCACATGACAACTTTTATGTATTATTTTATTATTTCATCGTTAATTCCTAGGTAGAGCATATGGCTATAAATAGAGGTTTATCTCTCATTTGTAAGGGGGGATGTTGAATGAAAATTAATAGAGCAGCCTCTATTTCTTACAAATCTTCTTTTACCTTTATAGATCTTTGATCTTGGTGGTTAGGAGTGACCCCTTTATCAATATTTGTGGTGACTCGTTCTTTATCAAATATTGTGGTGAGGTCTTTTAAATCTCCGGTTTCCTTTATCTATAATCGTGGTGGCTAGACCTTTATCGATTGTA
This sequence comes from Erigeron breviscapus, assembly GCA_034093135.1. Taxonomy (NCBI): domain Eukaryota; kingdom Viridiplantae; phylum Streptophyta; class Magnoliopsida; order Asterales; family Asteraceae; genus Erigeron; species Erigeron breviscapus. Next base: position 161,372,474 of record CM067169.1, on the reverse strand, counting down.
GTGGTGGGGCAGAGTGTTTCCTTTATCCTTGATTCCGGTGGCTTGGCCTTTACGAGTCTTGGTGGTGGATTCTTTTATCTATCATTTTACTTTATTGTCTCGTTTAGTTGTTTATTTCATATAAAATCCAGAAAATACCAAAAATAGTCTTCCGCTGTCGTTTGTCGCGTGATTTACGCATTCCGTATTCTATCCCATTATAATTCGAGTACCCTTATCACACGAGGTACCATTAGAAGTCCAATCCCAAGTTTTAAAAGAGACGTTAAGTTAGCAATCTTGGATGATTGCGATAACAAGAAAATGTTGTTATGCCTTGTGCTTATGGCTGATTTCGAGCTCCTCGGAGATGTCTTGACATGAAAAAGAGAAAGAAAAAGAACAAGAAGGTTACTAGATAGAAGCACAAACAAGAGACAACAAAAAGGAACATTGATATCAACCTTTGGTGATACAAAATAAGGAAGAAAGCGGGCTGTTCGGACAGCAACTAAATTATCATGACTTTGAGAGCTCTTGGGGGCTGTTTTGCTTCTCCATGCATGCTCCAATCCTCCATAGCTTGGGTAAATGTTAGGCCAGTTTTCGAGCAAAACTGGAGCAACTCCAGTGCAGACTAGAGTCCAGCAGATTTGTCCAGAAATAATAGAAGTCCAGTGGTCAGTGTACAGTTATGCCACTGGAGCTTCACTCCAGTCAAGATCTGATCAGAACTGAAGACATTCCAATTGAAGTCAAAGACAACAAGTGGAAGGAAGAATACATTCATGGTAGCGAAGCCCAGTGAATGTTTTACCCAGATCAAGACTGGAGAGTTCACCAGTGTAAAGTACTTACAAAGCTTTACACTGATTACGAGGAAGACCTTTTATCTTTAAACTCTATTATTCGGACAATACCATTTGTCTATGATAAATGTATAAAAGTGTATAAAGGTGGTTGGTTAAAGTACCTTTTACATCGTACTTTAACAGACATGCTTAAGGAATTAAATGCAATTCCTTAAATGCTCACAACCATATTATCGTGGTGGCTAGACCTTTATCGATTGTAGTGGTGGGGCGGAGTTTCCTTTATCTATAATCGTGGTGGCTAGACCTTTATCGATTGTAGTGGTGGGGCAGAGTGTTTCCTTTATCTATAATCGTGGTGGCTAGACCTTTATCGATTGTAGTGGTGGGGCAGAGTGTTTCCTTTATCTATAATCGTGGTGGCTAGACCTTTATCGATTGTAGTGGTGGGGCAGAGTGTTTCCTTTATCTATAATCGTGGTGGCTAGACCTTTATCGATTGTAGTGGTGGGGCAGAGTGTTTCCTTTATCTATAATCGTGGTGGCTAGACCTTTATCGATTGTAGTGGTGGGGCAGAGTGTTTCCTTTATCTATAATCGTGGTGGCTAGACCTTTATCGATTGTAGTGGTGGGGCAGAGTGTTTCCTTTATCTATAATCGTGGTGGCTAGACCTTTATCGATTGTAGTGGTGGGGCAGAGTGTTTCCTTTATCTATAATCGTGGTGGCTAGACCTTTATCGATTGTAGTGGTGGGGCAGAGTGTTTCCTTTATCTATAATCGTGGTGGCTAGACCTTTATCGATTGTAGTGGTGGGGCAGAGTGTTTCCTTTATCTATAATCGTGGTGGCTAGACCTTTATCGATTGTAGTGGTGGGGCAGAGTGTTTCCTTTATCTATAATCGTGGTGGCTAGACCTTTATCGATTGTAGTGGTGGGGCAGAGTGTTTCCTTTATCCTTGATTCCGGTGGCTTGGCCTTTACGAGTCTTGGTGGTGGATTCTTTTATCTATCATTTTACTTTATTGTCTCGTTTAGTTGTTTATTTCATATAAAATCCAGAAAATACCAAAAATAGTCTTCCGCTGTCGTTTGTCGCGTGATTTACGCATTCCGTATTCTATCCCATTATAATTCGAGTACCCTTATCACACGAGGTACCATTAGAAGTCCAATCCCAAGTTTTAAAAGAGACGTTAAGTTAGCAATCTTGGATGATTGCGATAACAAGAAAATGTTGTTATGCCTTGTGCTTATGGCTGATTTCGAGCTCCTCGGAGATGTCTTGACATGAAAAAGAGAAAGAAAAAGAACAAGAAGGTTACTAGATAGAAGCACAAACAAGAGACAACAAAAAGGAACATTGATATCAACCTTTGGTGATACAAAATAAGGAAGAAAGCGGGCTGTTCGGACAGCAACTAAATTATCATGACTTTGAGAGCTCTTGGGGGCTGTTTTGCTTCTCCATGCATGCTCCAATCCTCCATAGCTTGGGTAAATGTTAGGCCAGTTTTCGAGCAAAACTGGAGCAACTCCAGTGCAGACTAGAGTCCAGCAGATTTGTCCAGAAATAATAGAAGTCCAGTGGTCAGTGTACAGTTATGCCACTGGAGCTTCACTCCAGTCAAGATCTGATCAGAACTGAAGACATTCCAATTGAAGTCAAAGACAACAAGTGGAAGGAAGAATACATTCATGGTAGCGAAGCCCAGTGAATGTTTTACCCAGATCAAGACTGGAGAGTTCACCAGTGTAAAGTACTTACAAAGCTTTACACTGATTACGAGGAAGACCTTTTATCTTTAAACTCTATTATTCGGACAATACCATTTGTCTATGATAAATGTATAAAAGTGTATAAAGGTGGTTGGTTAAAGTACCTTTTACATCGTACTTTAACAGACATGCTTAAGGAATTAAATGCAATTCCTTAAATGCTCACAACCATATTTGTACGGCAAAGTTGACATCCCAATGTCAACCTTTGCCTATTAATAGAGGTCTTTGCACAACCAAGAAAGTGTTCTTTGCAAACCAGTCTTTGCATGTTCTTGGTGAACTTGTGCAATATTCTCTCAATCGTAAAAAGTAACATTTCACAACTTTAAGTGTTTCGATTGTAGAAGAGAATTTCCATGTGTAGATCAATTGTATTTCTAGGTTGTTAGGATATTTACATATCTTTGTATTATCTTGGTTCCGCAATAACTTTGTATTTTATTTGTAAGTGCAAATTGGTGTGACAACAACAACGGAGATTTGATTAACTATTTTGTTCTTTAGGATTTTTATGTAATCGTTGAATAATAGTCTTTAGGACTTGTGTTTGTGTTTTAATGATTACTTTGGACTATGATGTGAGATATGTTTATGTTTATTATTGTGTTTATGTTATGTTCGGGTAAAAGGGGATTTACCCTGGTTAGATTTGTATTAAATCAAAACAAAGAAGTTCAGGCGTACTAACTAATTGTTAGTACGACTATTTACAAGACCATGCACACCGTGCAACAACCAACACCAAGACAAGTGACATGCCACTTATCAAGATACACTAGTACCTAACATCAACAAACATGTAGATACAAACTGAAACAAGACACTAGCTTTTACAATTTTAAAATTGAAATCGGCAGCTTCCAAGTGTCCATATGCCTTCCCCATTGAGGAGTCTTCCGAAAACGACAAGATAGAAGCTTTAGTCTAACCGTCATAAAGATAACCTCGATTAACTGATGGGTCGCTCTCCTTTTTTGTTGAAACAACCGAAGATTTCTCTCTTGCCAAATAAAGTACAGAGACGCTGCAAGAACCAGTTTTGCAATGATAGGATCCGCTGTTTTCAATCTTGCAATTGAAATGAAACTAGCCAACACAATGTCCCAATCTTCAGAATAGTAATCAAGATCAACACGATTACAAATTCCTTTCCACACTTGTGAAGCAAAACCACACTCAAAAAATAGATGACTATGCGAATCACGTTGCACACCACATAAAGAGCACGAAACGGGACCATTCACATCCCATGGTCGCAACATATCCTGAGTTTTGAGTTTCTTTTTCATAACTAACCATAAATGGAATGCATGCTTTGGAATGCATTGCTTAAACCAAACAACATGATACCAATTAACAGCCACATCACGAGGACGAATAGCTTCCCAAACCTGTGAAACCGAGAATGGTTGTAGAGAACCAGACCTATCCTTCCAGCATAATGAATCAGGTTGATCTTGTTGTAAAGCGGGAACCTCAATAGGTGGAAGTATATTACCCCACTCCATAGGCCAGCTCCACAGATTGTCACGAATGAGATCCGAAACCGAAGCTGAAAGAAGAAAACCTGCATTGGAAATGACACGAGCAGATAATGAGTTAGAAAGAGGTCTTGCTTCACACCAGTTATCGAACCAGGCAGAAACAGTGTGACCACTCCCAATACGATACCAAAAATGATTGGGAATTAGAGGCCTAATTTGCAACATTTTCCTCCAACTCCAAAAGAAATTACCCCGACATGGAATTTCCCAAAAAATTTCTATCCTTAATCTTGAACATATGCATCCATCTAACCCACAAAGATTCCTTACGAGCCAGCAAGTTCCATATATGAACAGCCATAAGTGCAATATTGAAATCATACAATCTACGAACCCCTAGTCCTCCTTCACATTTAGGAAGACACACAACCTCCCAAGCAACTTTCGACCTACCTTTTTGCCAATGAAAAGACCTCATAATCTGTTCCACCTCATGAATAACTCGTGTAGGTAACATGAACATCGTACTCCAATAGACATTCATCGAACCTAGAACAGATTGAACTAATTGAAGTCTGCCCGCAAATAATAAAGATTTGTTCTTCCAATCTGAAACACGGTTTCGCACCTTCTCCACCAGTTCATTACAGTCCCTATATATCAATCGAGTAGAAACAAGCGGTACTCCCAAATATTTAACAGGTAAGCTACCTTCCTCAAAAGGCAGAACTGAAAGAATTGACAACTTCACATGATTCAGGACATTGCAAAAGTAAGCAGTACTTTTTGGTAAACTTGGAGCTAGACCTGAAGCATTCTTAAACTCCTCCAACGTTTCCATGATAACCCTTGCTGAATTGACATCGGCATGCAAGAAAATGATGAGATCATCTGCAAAACAAAGATTAATAATATCCAGCTCTTCACACTTCGGGTGAAAAGTAAATAAAGCAGTCTCCCGAACACGTCTTTTAAGCATTAAGGTCAAAACTTCCATAACCAACGTGAACAAATATGGAGAAAGCGGATCACCCTGCCTTAAACCCCTCTTTCCTGGAAAAAAACCATGTAAATTACCATTAATGCATACCGAATAAGATGCAGTAGCAACACAAGTCATGATCCAGTGAACCATCTTGGGATGGAATCCAAATTCAATAAGAATTCTTTTCAGAAATCTTCAATCCACTGTGTCATAAGCCTTCTGAATATCCACCTTAAACGCGCATCTAGGAATACCCCTATCCAAATGATAATTATGCATCAACTCCTGGGTCAGCAAGATGTTATAAGAAATTCTCCTTCCCGATATGAATGCCGATTGATTAATACCAACCAAACCTGTAAGAGAATCAGATATCCTATTGCAATGATTTTAGTAATGCATTTGAACAAAACATTGCAAAGAGAAATTGGCCTGTAATCGGTAATACGACTTGGGGCAGCAACTTTTGGCAATAAAGATATAATAGTGTGGTTTACCTCCTTCAACAATTTACCACTGTGAAAGAAGTCCTGGACAGCATCCACGACGTCCTTTCCAACAATATTCCAGGAATGCTTAAAGAAAGCCGCATTAAAACCATCAGGCCCTGGTGCTTTATCATCCCCCATATCGAACATGACAATTTTTACCTCTTCACTCGTAACATTTCTTACCATAAAATCAACTTGCACAGAAGTAAGCTTACTTGAAAACAAACCCAAATAATCAAAATTAGAAACGACACCTGGTGTACCAAGAAACTCTCTATAGTTAGCAACAAAGGCTGCCGCCACAGCCTCACCATCTTGACGATTACCAAGTCCATCGACAACTGAATCAATGCGGTTTCTTGCCTTATGAGCCTTAACAACTTTGTGGAAGTACGCTGAATTTGAATCACCAACCTGAAGCCAATTAATTTTAGCTTTCTGCTTTAAAAATCTTTCTGCATCCAGAATAGCCTCATTAAAAGCTTGTACACGGGCAGCTTCATCTTCTCTCAAAGCGACATTAAAAGGATCCCTATCAATTGCTTTATGTACTTCATCCAATTCTTTTCTTAACTTAACTACCTTGTCAAATAAATGACCTTTATCATAGAGCAACTTACGCAAAGGTTTCTTCAAATACTTTAATTTCTTAACAACCTTAAACATATGATGCCCCTCTATAGATGTATTCCATGTATCCGAAACCACCTGCTTAAATTTATCATGATGCACAAGAACATTAGCAAACTTAAATGGTTTAGGTTGGAATTTAGCAGCCATAGGGAAACACAATACAGCAGGTGCATGATCAGATAAACGATACGGTTGAAACATAGCGTGCGCCCCTAAGAAATCAACAAGAAATGTTTGGTTCGCCATGATTCTATCCAGTTTCTTCAAGATACCTAGCTTCCCTTTCGGTTTCTATATTCCACGTAAACTGTAACACCCAGGGCTTATCATGAACAAAAGCTTTATGCATAACCAAGTTACTCTATAAATCACGTCTATGAATATAGTAATTATGAGCATAAACGAAAGAGCACAACAAAACCTTCTGATCAGCCTTAAAAATAACCTGTGTATGAATAACTTGATCTGATTGAGACACCACCATTAAATCAACAATATTTGGATCCCACCCGAGGATGATTCTAGAATTTTTGTCACACACATAGGCATTTGACGTCCAATTCCAGTGAGAGAACACATTACTACAAATACTATCAAGCTTTGAAACAGACACATGTGATTCGAAAATAGCACAGACAGATAATTTTTCTCATTGATTACCTGCCGAACCTCTGTTTGCTTCGGGGAGATGTTCATACCCCGTATGTTCCATGAAGCGATGCTATACATGAGGCATCCCTGTAACGGGAGTGCTTGCCCCCTCAGAATCTGCCATAACCTTAAAATGTTCAGCAAACGCGCATTCAACTTCATCATCACTCTCTTCCTACTGAACCCTATTCAAACCAGCATTGGGATCCTGATCTACACCACTTCAGTTTCATCATCCGCCAACACACCATACGAGTTATGTAAAGAAAAACCTTTGGCTGTACTAGAAGATGCCTTGTCTTCATTCTGCTTGGGCTGTTTCGCTCTATAGATAAACTGTGGTTTCGGCTTATTAAGCTTAACTCCCTCAATTTGTTTCTCCTCTTGAACAGCCTTACCTTTTTGCTTTTTCCTTGAAACCTTAATGAACCCCTCCTCATCTTGAGACATCTCGACTTGAATAGTCTTTTTAGCTAATTTAGGGCATTGGTCACTTGCATGATTAAACACCTTGCATGTAGCGCAACGAGGCGGTTTCCATTGATACTCAATTTGTATTACTTGTTTCGAAAAACCATCTCCAACCATATTAGCAATTCCAACAATTAGTTCAGATTTTATATCATTTTCAGCATCCAATTCGATTAGAGCATGTGCATAACTACTACGTCCACATGATTCAGTACACATGGAGCTCGTATAAGCATCCAAAGCAACTGGTCTTCCAATCTTGGTCGCCAACATGCTAAGACCATCTTCTGTAAAGATTACAAGTGGTACATTATGTAACTTAACCCATACAGGCACCTTCTTAACATCAGACATACTGAATTCAGGAGTCTATTCATTTAGGAAAAGGGGCACTGAACGGATTAACCAAGGTCCTAGTTCCAACACTTTATCCATCCCCGATTTCTCCTCAAATTTAAAGAAGAAGAAATCCGATGAGTTCATCATAATATGCTGGAACCCGTATTTAGCCCAAGCATTCTTCACATAATTTTCAACAACGGGATAAGCAAGTCGTTTTCCAAGAAAATAACCAACCAAGGTATTTGCATATTTGCTATTAGCTGATACAACAATAGCCTCTTTTGGAATAAGCAAATCAATACCCTCAATATTCGAGTCTACCCTTAAAGAACGAAAATTTACCTTCTTCTTGATAATAGGCTCAGATTGCACAGCCTTTGCATACGAGAAAGGCTTCTCCAGATCAGCCCCTTCAGGCAATTTACTTGCTTCAGCAGTCCTCTCACCATTCTGATTAACAGTCTCATCTTTATCACTAGAAGAGACTTTAGTTGCTTCCGCTTTCTTCTCCACTTCCCCATCTTTCACCACATTCCACATTATTAGTATTAGAACTGGTAGAATTGTTTTTTGGACCCTCAGCTTTCCCCTCCGCATCATACAAAGGGTTACCATATTCTTATACCTTGGGATTTGATGCAGATGTCTCAGAATTAACATTTGAACTATCACCTGTTGGGTCTTTTAATTCAGCTTTTCGAGCTTCAGCAGCTTTCTTCTCATTTGAACCCTTATTAGGGTTTTTCAGAATTGACCTCACAGGTGGTCTCACTTTCCCATCAATATTCTTAATCTTTGAAGCAAGACCAGGCGGATTACCCCCGGTGTTAGTCGATCTCTCTTTTGAACTCATTATCCCATGCAAGCTAGGAAAAACCAGAACAACAAACAGCAAAACGTGAACGAACAGGAAAAAACCCTAAACACCAAAAAACTCTAATCAAGAAAAACTAGACTTTATCGATTAAGAAGATTCAGCGATCTAGCTGAACTAAACAGGTTAGCCGCGATCAGAACCAACGTAATCAACAAGAATAGAAAATCTTGATTAAAGCTTGCGAAAAAAGAAGATATAAAACGAACCCTAAATCAAAAAATCTGACTCAAACATGTACATCAACACCCATTAAATCCTAATGGATTCAATGTTTGTGAGAGGGATATATTTACAAGCAAGATTAGATTGAAATAAGGCTGTTAATCGATCGAAAGGATGAAAGCAAGAAATCGCCCATTGGTGAGAGAGAAGTTAGGGTTTCAAGGGTATTGGAATTTTCTGTTGTTTGAATGTTATGTTTATTATTGTTATACATATATAAAAGTGTAGAGCCAAGGTTAGAAGCGTTGGAAAACACTTAAATGATAGCTGAACACTGTTTACACAAAGAAATAAAGGTCAGATACGATACTTCGTGCTGACGTCAACAGCACGTTGTATTGCCTTCGTGCTGACGTCAGCACCGAGTATTCCAGAAATATGGATCAGACCAATTAAACATCGTGTGAAGCCCAAGCCCACACGAATTACTATAATACAAGTATAAATACACATTAAAAACGTTAATTAAGTAACGAATTTGATTAAGACGTCGAATTATTGCAATTTTAAACACCAGAACGAATTTAATAAGTCGTGTATAGCCTTAGGTCGATTATTATCTAAGTAATTGACAAAAGGACTGCTTAATTAAGAATCACGTTTTCCTTAACGATCGGGTTACCAGGGACTTACATTATTTAAGACAAAAAAATAAAATATGTTGAAAAATTACAACTTGGTCTCGCCAGTTTACTTTACTTGTATTTAATATTGCATTGTCATTTATTTATTTATATTGTCACCTAAATAAGTAATCCAACAGTTCTTAATCTATGTTTTGCTGATGTTTGCAAGGGGAGACATTAATTCAGCAAAGCTTATCATGGACTCTTTGAATACATTTAAGGATATGTCGGGATTAGTTCCAAGCATTCCCGAAAGTACAACTTTCTTTTGTAATGTTCTGGGCTGTGTGAAATCATCTATCTTGTCCATCATGCCATTTGAAGAAGGTAAATTACTGGTTCGCTACCTAGGAGTCCCTCTTATTTCGACTAGATTAATCTATCAAGATTGAAAAGTGTTGGTGGAAAAGATGGAAAACCGATTAATGATTGGAGAAACAAACTCATTTTCATTTGCGGGCGTTTACAACTTATCAGGTCTGTGTTATCCTCTATGCATGTGTATTTTTCTGTTTCTATCTTACCGAATAGGAATATTCGGCAACTTGAACAAAAAATGCGTGACTTTTTATGGAACCACGGTTTGCCCTCTAGAGGGAAAGCGAAGGTTGCATGGAAAGCAATTTGTCTTCCAAAAAATGAAGGAGGGTTGGGAATTAGAAGGATTTTGGATATGAACAAAGCTCTTATGACTTCTCATATTTGGGCAATTCTGAATAATCGTGATTCTGTTTGGGTTAAATGGGTGTATGAATACAAGCTCAAAGGTCGAAGTTTCTGGGATGTTAAGTCGAGGGCTGGTATGAGTTGGACATGGCACAAACTACTTCAATTACGAACTACAATCAGGCCTCATATTCGATCGCAAATTGGTAATGGTTCCAATACCTCAATGTGGTTTGATAGTTGGTGTGATGCAAGTCCGATTATCCAACATGTTACTCCAAGAGCAATTACATCAATGGGTTTTACCTTAAAAGATAATGTGGCTGACCTGATTGCTAATGGTGTTTGGATATTTCCCCTAGCTTGGTATGTTCTCTTTTTAGTTCTCATAACTTTACCATCTCTTCAATTACATGATCGATCAGATTTATTAGCATGGTATGATATTAACGGGGGTAGAAACTGAGTTTTCTTCAAGGGCTGTTTGGAACACTATTCATCATCAAGGTAGTGTCGTCCCGTGGGTTAAGTTGGTGTGGTTTCCACAATGCATTCCAAGACATGCATTTCATTTATGTCTATTCATGTGTAACAAGTTAACAACACCCGACAGAATGAAGAGCTGGGAGGCTGGAAGTGAAACAAATCTTCGACTGATGTGTTGTTCTTTATGTCAAATTTGTCCGGATTCTCATTCTCATCTTTTCTTTGAGTGTGGTTATTCGTCTCATGTATGGAACTCTCTCAAAGCACTTGCGGAGCTACAACATATGTCGAACAAATGGGCAAGCATTGCATCGGATTTAGCTGTAGTTACTAGGCCAAATTCGGTGCAAACTGTTATCTCTCAGATTCTTGTTGCTGCTACTTCTTACTTTATTTGGCAAGAACGGAATCAAAGGTTGTTTACTAATCAAAGAAGATCCTCTTCTGAGCTCGTTGATGTAATTAAGCATACGGTCAGATTGAAGCCTCTTTCGACGAGGTTCAAAGGCATAGGTCGAGTGGCTAGATTGCTGGATAGCTGGATGTTACCACGTCAGTTGGTATTTGATAATGACTGATGTTGATTTGATTTACATTTTAATGGTCTGTTTGCAATGAGTATTAAAAATGTAGTTGAAGCAGTAGGTTTTGTGTTCAACTCTTGCTTTCAACACTCTACCAAGCTAGGCTTTCTTGTTTCTACATACATATGGCATGTCATATGTATGAACTAATGTGACACTAAGTCACGTTACTTGTAGTTCTTGGGTTGGTTTATATAAAATTCATTGGGGTATCCTATTTACCCAAAAAAAGGATAATGGCAAAGTTGAAAGATTAATCATTGATCGAACCATGTCAAGCAGGGTGCGAACTCTCCTTTCAGACATACCTTTGTGGTGTGCATGGAGGAGTAAGTTGTTGGACAATTCCACATGCTTTCTAATAATCTTCAAATCTCAACTTAATATTCTCTTTCTCGATTTGAGCAAAGAGCTTTTATAGTCATCCGCTGATTTTTTTCCCGGTAAAAGGCCGTCACCCCTGGTAATTTTATATATAATCAATAAAAATAGGCGCTTGACTGAGTGTCAAGACGACTTACAACCAATGTACAAAAGTGCAATCACCAATAAAAGGTTACATACTACAACCAACAACCAAGTATCTAAACCTAGCAAAACAAAACAATAACGATTACACAGATAGAAGTAATGAGAATGGGAGATCCCACGCTGTCAAGAATTGCTCTACTCTTTTTGTCTTCTTATATCTGCACGTCATCATCTTCAAACGAACAGTTGTAACAATAGCTTCTATGAGCTTATCAGGTGAACGTTTAATCTTCTTAAACAATCTTGCGTTCCTTTCTTGCCATAAGAAATACACCGACGCTGCAAGAACCAGCTTGGATGTTACACTGAGAACATAATTTTTCTTAGCAATAGGCCGCAACTGATCAATAATGTCACCAAATACCCCTGATCGAATAGAAAGACCAGATTTGGAACAAACTACACTCCATACTTGCTGCGAATATAAACACTCAAAAAACAAGTGCTCATGGGAATCGGGCTGTAGTTTACAAAACGGACACACTTGAAGTACATCAGATGTAGCATGAACATCCCAAGTACTCAAAACATCTTGGGTCTTAAGTTTTTTCTTAAGATCTAACCATAATATAAAAGCATGTTTAGGTATTTGTTGAGAAAACCATACCACATTACACCAGTCGACTTTTGGAGCTGAAAAACGAATGGACTCCCACACTCTAGAAACCGAGAACTCATTAACATTACCTACCTGATCCTTCCATAAAACGTCATCAGCAACATTATCACGAAGAACCGGAGGACAGATCACAGGACACTTGCTAACCCATTCCGGTGGCCATAACCAAACCCCATTAGCCACAATGTCACACACCCGAGCATTCAGCCCATATCCTGCTCTAGTGATGTCACAAGATGTTACATAAGATTTCAATGGCCCATAAGGATTCCAATTGTCATACCATGCAGATGCCAATTGTCCATCACCGATATTAAACCAAAAGAAAGGATACAGAATCGGCCTTAATTGAAGCAGCTTGCGCCAACTCCAAGACATATTACCTTGGCACGGAATTTCCCAAAAATTTCTCCCCACAATTTATAAGTATGTATCCATTTCACCCATAGAGACTCTTTGCACGAAATCAACTTTTTTACATGAGTAGCTAGAATGTAAACAAACTACTTCCCAAGACACTTTAGCTTTACCTTTTTGCATATCTCCCTGACACCAAAGAAATCCCCGGATTATTTGTTCAATATCACAAAGAGTGCTCGAAGGAAGCAAGAACATAGATGCCCAATACACATGCAATGAAGAGAGAACCGAAGAAATAAGTTGTAATCTACCCGCGAACGATAAAAACTTATTCTTCCAATCAAGAACCCTATTCTTCACTTTTTCGACAAGAATTTTACAATCCTTAATCATCAGTCGTGAAGAAATAAGAGGTACTTAACCGGTAATGTGCCTTCCTCAAATGGCAAAATTGAAAGAATAACCACTTTCACATGATTAAGCACATTACAAAAGTACGCAGTACTCTTAGGCAAACTAGGAGCCAGACCTGAAACCTGTTTAAATTCCTCCAAAGACTCCATAATAATCCCTGCAGAACCAACATCACCTCTCATAAAAATAAAAAGATCGTCAGCGAAACACAAATTAATCACCTCATGTTCTGCACATGATGATGATAAGAAAAGGCAGCCGAGTTCCTAACTCTTCTTTTAAGAACAAGAGTTAAGATCTCCATAACCAACGTAAACAAGTACGGTGAAAGTGGATCTCCCTGTCTTAGACCTCTTCTTCCTCTAAAAAAACCATGCAAGTTACCATTGATATTAATGGAAAAAGAAGTGGTAGTGACACACTCCATAATCCACATTATCATTTGGTTAGTAAAACCGAAACCAATCAGAATATTTCGGAGGAACTCCCAAATCACAGTATCATATGATAATTGTGGTGGACCTTTATCCAAATGATAATTGTGCATTAATTCCTGCGTCAAGAGGATGTTATCTACAATACTTCTGCCTGGAACAAAAGCAGCCTGATTACAAGATACCAAGCTAACAAGGCACCCTTTAATCCTGTTAGCAATTATTTTCGTGATACACTTAAACAAAACATTACACAAAGAATTGGCCGAAAATCTGTAACTTTAGACGGAGTAGCAACCTTCGGTAGTAAAGTAATAACTGTATGGTTGATCTCTTTCAACAATTTTCCTGAATTGAAAAAATCCTAAATAGCAAGAGTAACCTCCGATCCAACAACATCCCAAGAATTTTTAAAGAAGCAAGCTGAAAAACCATCGGGCCCTGGAGATTTTTTTTTGGGTAAGAGGGTAACAATCGTACCCCGGTTAGTATACATTCACCCAAAAACAATTAGAGTTCAGGCGACATGACTGAATGTCACATCGACTATTACACAAACATGCCAAACAAAAGCAACAAACCAGCCTAGATGGCGAGTGACAAACCACCCCCAAAGCTACCTATCTAGAACTTAAATTTAAAATACAAAATAAAATAACTAGATAAGCAGCAATCAAAAGAACAGCTACGTTAACTCCATCAGCAAAGGAGGAAGCTTCCATCGATCCAAAGTCTCTTGTACTCTTTTACTTTTTATGAATCTAAACGTCATAAGCTTGAGCCGAATTGTGGAAAGAATCACTTCAATTAGCTGAGCCTCAATTCTCTTCTTTTGTTGGAATAATCTTAAGTTTCTTTCTTGCCAAAGATGATAAACAGAGGTAGCTAAGACCAATTTAGATATAACACTAGCACAAGAATTTTTCTTTGACATAGGAATAATTCCACGAATAATGTCATCAAAAGCAACAGAATTCTGATTCAAACCCGCAGCAACATTGACTTCGACCCATACCCGTTTAGAGAAATCACATTCAAAAAATAAATGAGAGTGAGAATCCGGTTGATTACCACAAAACGGGCAGACCATACTCAAATTAGAATTTTGGTGCACATCCCATGGCCTCAACATATCTTGAGTTTTTAATTTTCTTTTAATGACGAGCCAAAGAAGAAAAGAAAACTTAGGCACACATTGTTTATACCAAACAATATGATACCAATCAACAAGAGGCGCACTAACCCGGAGATCATTCCATGCAATAGAGACCGAGAACTCCTCCAAGCTACCAGAATTAGACTTCCATTTCAAAGAATCCCTCGAATTTGAATCCAGAACAGGAGCGTTAGTCGCCAAAACTTGCTGGTCCCAATTCGCCGGAAGCTTCCATACACCATTATCAACAATGTCTACCACTTTTGACTCCAAACTATGACCTGCATTCTTAATCATTCTAGGAGTAATATGATCTAATATCGGACAGCAATCTGCCCAGTTATCATACCACGCAGAAGCCAAATTACCATTACCAAGAACAAACCAAAAATGCTTTTTGATTGCGGGGCGAATTTGAAGAAGTTTCCTCCAACCCCAAGATAAATTACCTTTTACCTGAACATCCCAAAAATTCTTCCCCCGAAGCCTATGCGCATGTATCCACTTAACCCACAGTGACTCTTTCAAAGTCAGTAAATTCCACACATGAGAAGTCATTAGAACAGAATTCCAAATATCCAGCTGTCGTATACCGAGTCCACCCTCTTGTTTTGGAAGACAAACGACATCCCATGCTACTTTAGCCTGCCCTTTTTTCAAAACACCTTGGCTCCAAAGAAACCCGCGCAATATTTGTTCAATCTCAGTAGTCACCCTTGCAGGAAGTATAAACACTGAAGACCAATAAACGTGCATAGAAGATAAAACTGATTGAACAAGCTGCAATCGACCTGCAAAAGACAAAAATTTGTTTTTCCAATTGTTAACCCTATCTCGAATTCTTTCCACAAGCTCCTTGCAATCACGATAGATCAGTCTAGTTGACACCAAGGGAACACCCAAATACTTAACCGGTAATTTTCCTTCTTCAAACGGTAATATACTCAGAATAGCAAGCTTCACATGATTAAGAACATTACAAAAGTAAGCAATGCTTTTCGGAATACTCGGGGATAAACCAGAAACGCTTTTGAATTCTTCCAGAGCCTCCCACACCACCTTGGCAGAAGAAGCATCACCCCTCAAAAAGATAAACAAGTAATCAGCAAAACATAGGTTTGTAATCTTTGGATCTTCGCAAAGATGATGGTAACGAAATGAACCACTCTCATTAATCCTGCGATGTAATAACAAAGATAAAACTTCCATAACCAAAGTAAATAAATATGGAAATAATGGATCGCCTTGCCGAAGACCCCGTTTCCCTTTAAAGAAACCATGCAGTTCTCCATTGATACAAATAGAAAAGGACGTAGAAGTCACACACTCCATTATCCAAGCAATCATCTGTGGATGGAAATCAAAATTCACAAGAATAGATCTCAAGAAATCCCAATCAACAGTATCATACGCTTTCTGGATATCCACTTTAAAAGCGCAACGAGGAGGACCTGTTAGGTCGGAAATCGACCAAGTATAATTTGTTCAGAAATAGCTTGAAGTTTAGTGAAGACGTTTGTACAGAATTCTGAGGTATCTCAGAATTCCTTCACTGAAGCTTCACTTCAGTTCAGATCAAGGCAAATCTGAAGCATTCATTCTGAAGTCAAAGACTGAAGTATGAAGAAGAGAATCATCTCAGAAGCGAGCAAAGAGTGATTCTACCAGATCGAAGACTGAAGCATCTCAGTATAAAGTATTAACAACACTTTACTGATTACGAGGAAGACTTTTTACTTTACATACCTTTACCCAGTTAATAGATTTATCTATTAATAAAAGGTACAAGGTAAAAGTATGGGTTTGGAACATAGTACTATAAGTCACATCAACTGACTTATATACTCTTCCTAGTATGAGCATGCAAGGAATTAGGTTTAATTCCTTAATGCTCACAACCACATTTGTACGATCTTGTCCACATCATCATGGACTTGGTCTATAAATACAAAGTCTTCTCACAACTTGCAAACGGCTTGAAACTTTAGCATTGCAACTTGTGAGAAATACTCTAAGTAAACTTACGAGTATTTCTAAGTTATTTAGATCACTTGTTTTTCAGGATTGTTTAGATACTTACACTTGGGTGTTTATCTTTGTTCCGCAACAATCCTTGTATTTGTTTATATATCAATAAATCAAATACATTAGAAAGGAAACAACGTGTCTCAATGCTACATACTTGATTATACATATATATATCTTATATAGTTTCAGCCATTTAGTTCTTATTATTTACTTTTAGTCAATTGCTTCTTGTTATCCATATCTGGATCGTAAACTTAACTTGTCCATCAAGATTAGTTGTACTTGCCAGTCGGGTTTAGTTAATCATCTATATTTGGGACTCACAATTGGTATCAGAGCCTTAAGGTTGAATTATATCAATTCATTAACCACTTTGATCTACATAGATGGCTGACTTTCAACAAGAACGTCCTGACCCTAATAACACTACTCCACCCCCTGTCATCAACAACAATATACCATCTCACAATGTACACGTACACTTTCCAAACAATCCTGTTCCCAAGTTTGATGGGAACAGTGAATACTTTCAAACATGGAAAGCTTGCATGCTAAAGTATATTGCTGGTGTTGAAAGACATTTGCCCGATATCTTAAAAGAAGGACCCTTTGTCCCCATGAATGCTTCTACTGTTGTCAGAAATACCGATGGGACTCCTAGGCAGTCACCTAAGGAGAAGGATCATTGGTCTGAGGAAGATCATAGACTTGTAGACCTTGACACTAAGCTACAAAATATGATTTTATATGCAGTTCCTGAAACCCTAATGCCCACTCTTGTTTTACTTGAAAACTCCAAATTAATGTGGGAGGAACTAATGACACAGTTTGAAGGCACAAATGAGACAATTGTCACAAGAAAAGTTGCTTTAAACAAAAGATATGAGTCTTTTTTTGCTATCCCTGGGGAAACCTTAACTCAAACTTACATCAGATTCACAAATCTGGTAAATCAACTGAAAGCCCTGGGTGTAACCAAAGATAAAAAAATTTTGTTGGAAAAATTTTGTGACATTTTACCTTCCAAATGGGAAAACTTAATCTTGGTCTTGAGACAAGGCAAAACTTTGCACAGTCACACTCTTGCTTCCCTTTATGGAGCCTTCAGATATACTGAAGAAAACAAAGCTGAGAGAGCTTTGGCTGAGCAAGATGCCAAAAACCATGTTTCTACCAGTTCTAGTATGGTTCAGTATTCTGAACCACATAGCACTGCTCTACTATCTTCTGAGAGTGACATCTTTGACTCGATGAAGAAGATGGTTTCTGAAATGTTAAAAACTGGTGTCTCTGCTAATGTTACTCATGACTGTAATGAGGATGACAATGATGATCTGGTTGCCATGCTGGCTAAAACGTTCAATCGTTTTAAGGCCAAATCAAATCGATCTGGCAAACCTTTTGCTTCCAGCGCTTCTATTGACAAGTCTAATCTTGAATGCTTTAAATGTGGCAAGAAAGGACATTTCATGAAGGAATGCAGATCTAGTCAACCATCATCATCACAATCTGCTCCTAACCATTCTATTTTTCAGAAATCTGATGACAGCTATAAGGCCAAATACAAGAAGTTAAAGGCACATATGGCTCTTCTGGCACAAGACAACTCTAGCAACAGTTGTATGATTGCCAAAACTGAAAAATGGGAAGATTCTGATGAATCATTTGATGATGAAGAAGAAGTTAGGGACATGTGTTTCATGGCACAAGAAGATCAAGGTCATTTGGTCAAATCCGATGTTGAATCTGGTCGCTGGGTGGATATTGTAATGAAAAAGGTCAGTAATTTTGGCTTTGAAAATAATGAGGAACACAAACTGGACCTTTTGGTTCTTTTAGAGGCTGACATCTCTTTTGTTGAGACAGTGCGTTCAGAAAGCCTAAAAATGTTTGAAAATAATGCTTCTGAACTGAACGCCAGTCATGCCAGACTAAAAGAACTGAAAGATGTTCAATTGGTTCTAAAAAGTTATCAGTCTATGGTTGCAACTTTAGAATTGGAAAAGGAAGAATTAAAATCCATCCTTGAAAAAGAACAAGCAA